>CAJDSM010002263.1:58-24513 GCA_903981925.1 Ostrea lurida
GAACAGTAATCAATCTCGTAAGTCCCAAATAGAATACAAAGCAAGAGATTGGCAAAACACTGCCCTACCAAAGGTGGTATCAGGTGCTTCTTGAGGAGTATATCCCTAGTGACCGGTCACTACCCACGTGAACCCATTGTCTTGATCAGTAAACGAATAATCCAGAAGGTCCGCAAATCAAGTGGTATAAAACAGGCTTAACCAATTCTATGAATACATCAACAGCATTTGACCCAACTGGCAGGCCATATGGCAACCTAAATTCGTTATAAACGGAACATAGTAAATTCGCAAAATGCTGCCTTTAAACGTGACTGTATAGTCGGCGAAATCCTAGATGCCAAATTTCATTGCTCAAAATAAAACATTTTTTGACGATATCTTCTCAAAATCACCAATCAACTTCATGAAAGACCTTTATATGTCCAAGATTAATGTGATATTTGAAATAGACGAATTTCAATTATCGATGTAAAAATTAAAGTTGAACAATCATCTTAATGAAAACCGATTAATTTAAAAAGTCGCTGGCTTGATTTAATAGAAGATTTCTCGTCAAAAAACTGTTTATTTTAGGCATGAAATTGCGACATCTTTTCGGCGAACTCACAAATATCATCTTTTAAAAAAGTCGTATAAGAACGCAGGGCGACATTCATTTTTCGACTAATGCAAGTCATGTTTTTGGATATAAGTACACAACCAAGACGAGAAAATACTCGTCAGTGCATAAGAGGAGAATTTATTGAGTTAAAAAAAAGGTCGCCTAAATTGTTCAAATCAAGCGAGCCATTTCTACTTTTTATCGATAAGAGAAAAACGGGGTGCTCCGTAGAATCGTTTCCGTAGTTATTTACATGTATCATGTATATATAAGTTCATATTCAGTTGTGTTTCGTCAACATAGATTACAAATATCTCGCTATCAAATTAAAACTCTTCTATTATTGAATTGGAGATTTCTTTATAACCATTTAACTATTTTTTGAGAATCATTCAAGGTGCTACATATTCTCTACATACATGTATATGTTGACCTCAGCGCTGTACACTAGTTGATGTTGTTCTGGTGGACATTAATCTACAGCAAGCTCTTTTCCTCCTTTGTAGTCCCTACAACTGTATGGTTTACACCTCATTCGAGAATGTTTTACTCATGTTGAGATGTCCATCAAGTTTAAGTGGAGTGCTACGATGATGCTTCCAGGCCTTTGAAGTGAGTTTTTTTTATCGTCCCTTCTGAACCTCCGTGCGGTTTTTGTTGCTTCTGAACCAGGCGTGCTCAATGAGATAACAGTCATTGTTAAATCGACCAAATGGCCGGTTTGCACATCCTCTAGTTTACATAAGTACATAGCTCAAGTGGTTTATCCACAGGATCAGCAAGCCGGGGTTTAAAATGCCGGTGGAGTCGGGGTTACCTGAGTAGTATATTCCGTTTGCCCACGCTTCAAACCTAAACCAGCTTACTGATCCAAAAACTTTTGAGTGTAAAATAGAAGGGAATGTCGAAAAATTAACACAGTTATTTCCATGAATTAATTGATTTTGAGAAAGGAGTCTTAAGGATGTGTTTGCAAAGCCTTCAAAAAACTTTAAATGAAACTTAAGGAAATATCATTAAGCAGTAAACAACAACAGCAAAATATATTTTAAAAATCAGAATATGAGACTATTACGTTTGAATTAAATGTCATCCTTTTAAGGAACCTTCTTAATGATTCTTGAAACAGTCCTTACAGTGCATAAGAGTGCCCAAAACAATCTATGAGTGATATCATAATTCGTGGTGGAAAGGTTTGTCTTTACAATTCGTTCTTTTTTAATCAATCTTTCTACAATCAAACCAATCCACTGCAATCCAAATAAACCACCATCATTCCAATGATCACGTGAAGTTGGGGTTTAAACCACCCATATACCTGGTTCAGTATTTACCGTAATTCTAAAGCCATACTCACCTCAACCCTACCTGTGTGCAACGCGTAAACCTGGATTCAAACCCAGGATCATTGATCGGGGGTTTAACAAACCCGAGATACGCAACCGGCCATTAATGTACAAACCTTCTACATGTAATTATCAGAAATCGCTATATAGTCATCTGAGTATATACATGTACTTCAAACGATTTATCTCAAATGGTCTTCTTTCAGTGAACGTCCATATTGTGTAGATTTATCACATGGATACGTAAGTTTTATTTATAAGTAATGCACAAGCAAGTGTAAAATGTGGTTACAATTACTTGGTAACTACACAAAATGTAAAGTGAACAATTTTTTTTTTATAAAGAACAGCGATCGATCTTAAATACATCCAATAAAGAATACCAAATTAAGAGAAAGGCAAACACGGACATGCACCTCGTCATATCAGAGTTAGGATCAGGTGCCAAGGAGTAAGCATTCCCTGATGACTAGTCACACCTGCCGCACGACGTCGACGTGAGCCCTTTAAACGGAGCAAAAGGGAATCGAAATCGGTACGAAAAGAACGGTCTTATGATGGCTAAAGGATTTTGAAATGCTACTGTCGAACATTTTATGCTTTACGACTGACTCTGGTGATGGAGCACATAATACCCGTTCAGTAAACTTGGCATTATTTAATTGGTGCTAGACCGGTTTTAGTGGGATGCCCTGTATAATTTGATAGTAATAAACCTTTGTTAGATTGTCATTTTCGTACTAGATTTGATGACGGATAATCCCATTACTCTATTTCGACTAAGGGCTCATGGCGGGTGTGACTGGTCAGCAGAGAATGCTTACTGACCTCCATGGCACCTGTTTGAACAAATTTTACTCAATAAAGTCTGGGTCACTCAGAACATGCCTTATATATGTGAAGAAAAAAAATTCGAAATTCAAAAATATATTTCAACAGTTATTCAATGTGCGAATGACTTTTGGATATATATGTTACTCAAGGTGATTTATAAAGAAAATGAAAAAAAAACAAAAAAACATTTCAACATTGAAATTTTGAGAGTGACTTTTGGACAAAGGTAATTCAATGTTAGTTTTGAATCGTTATATTAAGGTCACCTAAAATATGAAGAAAGACCTTTATTCTATATTTTTTTTATTTACAAGCCCGCGATCATAAGTCTGAGTACTAAGCATTAACTGTACAGAAACATCTCTTTATCAAGTCATTCATCATAATTATCGTGAAGTACATGTACATGTAGTTCATTGATTTCATGCACTTCGAGGAACGTTAACAGTCATACATGTAAGTTTTAAATTGTTTCCAAAAGCTTGTCGTTGTGTAGCAATTAACATTAAAGTACGCAAATGATTTGAACTGGCTCGTGCCAAAATGATGCACACTACTGATCGGCAGGCCGAATGGGCGTGTTCATACTTGTACAGCTTTTGTCCTTCCTTCCTTCATTTTACAACACAAACACCGACTGAAATTGCGAAAATTTTTACTCAATACTGAGATAAAATTTTATAAAAAGAATACAAACATGTAAACAAATAACTGTAATTAACAATAAAAATGTATAACAATAACATGAAAAATACAACATGATAACAAAATACATGTAAATTACATACAAACATATATATCAAAATACATGTAAATACAAAACTGTAAAGAAAAAGTAGTATGACTAGAAAATTTCTAAACTTATGTATGTACGAATCGTTTACTTAATCATTCTTACCGAACTCGGGGATTTTTTAAGAAAGAAACCCAGGGTTTTTGTAGGGATTTATACGTGAGGAATTTTTAAGAACACAAATTCTCATGTTTTTTTTTTATATTTGAACTCAAAAATTTCAAAAACTATTAAAAATGCTGACTTTCCTTTCGCTGCTTATTTTGTCCCCCCCCCCCCCAATGCCTTTCGAAGATGTTCATCCCATTGCATCTTCGCTAGTTAAGGGTGACGATACACGGTGTTTCTCAGCGTGTACCGTCACCCTTAGCTAGCGAAGATGGTTCCATTGGTAATTACTATTTCATTAAAATAATTGTAAAAAATTCCTGAATCCCACAGCTTTTTAAAAATCAAACATCTATATGTTATACCTATTGCATTCATTTCTTGATGTATATATTCCCGTAATAGTAACATACTTATGTACAATTATATTATGATGATCGTATTAAAATTACAACATATGTTCAAGTTTTCTAGATTAATAATCTCTCTCTTCTCTTCTCTCTCTCTCTCTCTCTCTCTCTCTCTCTCTCTTCTCTCAATCTCTCTCATCTCTCTCTCTCTCTCTGCTATATACATGTGCATGTATTAGCTAATTAACCAATATCATCATGCAAATATATTCAGATGAACAGTAATTACATCTATGTATGGTTGGCTGTTTTGAATAACTTTTCCATCTATTGTTTTTTTTTTATACTTGTATATTTATTTCTTTGTAGGGCAGCCTGTCTTTTGTTCATGTCGAACAAATCCAAATTCAGCGTATCAATCAGGATATCTGCAAAAATAATCAGTAGTGAATTCTATGTCATTCAAAGCATTTCCACACTCTGGTATTGAGATTATGCTGGACATATCGTACTAGAGCATGATTGATCCATGTGTGTGAGCTGTTGTAAATTCGCTGATAATGCCTCAATGATGCTTATTTCACCAATTTCAACCATGACCAAGGAAAAGAGCACTTCAAAGAAAGGAAACCAAACGTCACATTCTTTGTAATATAGTAATACATTATCAATAATAGCAGGTAGAATACAACAACAAATATTAAACCTGATGAACTTTGAAAAGATGAATCCATTGCCCTTAGATCTAAAGGGAGCTCGATTGTTCATGGCAGATATCCACCGCCACAACAATAATGTACATATCTTCAAACACCTACTATTGTTGTTGTTATAAGATATGTCATGAGTATCACAAACCAAATCAAAGATCAAGCACCTCTTCCTGTGGCCTTGTGGCAGCAGGTTCCGGTACGTCAGGGAATAATACATGTTATCAAAACACACACACACACACACACACACACACACACACACACACACACACACACACACACACACACACACACACACACACACACACACACACACACACACAGTAACTCTCTCCAAAGTTCATCACTAAGACTAAACTTCATTACGGTAGCATTAATTGATACTTTTAAAAGCATCTACTGATATAGAACAAAATATTGTGTGAACATGTAGGTAACGGTATATTATACATGGTTGTTTTGGACAAGCTAACTTTCATACAAAATGGGGGAAAAAAGGTTTGTAGTTTCTTTAATTTATGTTAATTAGTTTTCTCCGTCTCAGAGCTGTGTACAATGTTTATCACCTTCTTTCTGTTTACCTATCAATCTCTGCTACTCCTTCACGCAACTGCAAAGGCGCTGTCAAAAAAATACAACCACTGATGCAGACCGCAATCACAGGGAAAATTCCTAGAGATATAGGCAAAAGGTTTCCTTAAAATTTATTACATTATATCAACAGATGCATTTACGCCCTAGGAAAGTATACAATCATTTCCATAATTAACTTCGATCTCAATTGGAACTTATATCTGGTTGCTTAACGGAAACATTGTACTTATTTCTGATTTTTTTTGCACCAACACGTTTGTTAAACTGGTTAATTGCATTACATAACCAGAATGAGATTCCTCGTTGTTCTAGTTATTGTGATTGTATTATTTGAATCATCACACGGAAAGGTTAAAACAAAGGAAGAAAAAAAGAAAGGTGAGTTTTTCCCGAAATTTGAAAAATGTTCAGGTATTCGTTAAATCTTATAGTAATATAGTAATATTTATTTTCCTTATCTTACAGCTCCACGACTGGGTAAGGATGTATTCATATCTTGAAACACATTACTAATTGATCATGATAAAATTATAAGAATTCTTTATTAATCTGCATGATTTTATTGCCAGACTTTAACACTCTGTTTCGATACCTCTTGAAATATTTCCCGTCAACTCCTGATCTGAAACAGCTATTTGGCAAGGCACAAAAACCAAAGGCCCCGCCACCATCCGAGAAGTCGACCCCTAGTCCGACCACCACCAAAGCTCCCGCCAAAAATGACGTAAGCATTGCAAAAACAATTCAGTTGGAATGTCATTTTGTATTTACAATGAATCATAAAAGAAATCGTTTAAGATATTAGACCACGGAGGGAAGAAAAAAGCGGAAAGTGTATCTGATCTTTAGAATCATTTCTCGTCATCCTCTCCTGCTCTCGAATTGGTTTGTGCTGCAGCACCGATATCTTCTATAGCTCTATACGTGCATGTTTCTTTCCTCTCCAAGTCTCTGATCATCTTTTATGTCGTTTATGTCAACTATCTATGAGATAGGAAACGTTCTATACACTTACATGTATTCATTATTACGAAGTGAAACTAATGTCCTGTTGATAAATGTATTTAGTATTAATATGTCTAGAGAAGTAATTGATTAATCTTTCTTGCACCAATGCATTAACAGAACAAAGTTTAAAGTAGCATAATCTGTATTTATACGAAAAATTGAATCTTTCAGATTTTTTTTCTATGTATGCATCTAATAAAGTTATGCTTTCATACGTAATTACAACATTGAAAGTAAAAAGATACACAAGAACAAAACACTTGTTTCTAATTATTTATGATATTACCAACCTATGAAAAAACAACAAGTCGCCTGGGATGTAGGCATGTGCAGTACTGTATTATTGTTTTGCGATGTATCACAATGGCCTTTCTCTTTGTTAACAATATTTTTATTATAACATACGTATTTATATACATGACATAAGTATCTAATCATATATTTTTGCATTTACATTTCAGAAATACATCGATTATAAGCTATATACTACAAACATTGCAAGCGTGATTTTGAATTTTACTTCCATATAAGGAGATCGCGTCACTATGACGTTTTTCCTTTTTCCATTACAGAACTGGTTCACGTTGTAGACACGTTTTTTAAGGCTTATTTTCTCGCTGATTGTTTACATTCTGACCGGGCTGATTTCGTGGTTCGCATTTGTACCGTTTATATATTTGATTTCCTAAAAAGAAATCACGGTGTAATAAAATTCAAAAGATACAGATTATGCTACTTTAATGTTTTATAACAAAATAAATTGATGAACTACATGTAGTTCGCGGAGAGCGATATATAGATATATATATAGAGAGATGTGGAAGAAATACTGTATACCAGCTTTTCAAAAGTATTTTCTAGATGATAGAAAATATTTGTAGGGCTAATATTTGTTGCTTAATATGAAACTACTCGCTTACATTCTCCCGTATACGTAGTAATTGACTAGGCCAATTTCCTTCCACACAGTATCGAATAACGGTGTACTTATTTAATGTCTTAATGATATTCTGCTGATGTATTTTAGGTATCCACGTGTAGAAGTGAATTTAGGGAGATTCCTGGGCATACAATGTGTATGACGGATAACAAGATGTCCACTCAATGGGGAGTGTCCGACACAGAAAAAAATGACATTGTCAAACAACATAACATGTTGAGAGGGAACGTGGAACCACCCGCAACGGACCTTCCAGCCATGGTAAGTGGATCTGTTATCAAAAGTTAATTTAAAATATACTTTTATAAATGATATCTTCACACAATGAAACTACCACCGAATTCAATGTCTACTGATTCGATGTTGGACTGATCCGTTCAACATGAGTAATGGACGGTTTGACGTCACCACTTTGGTGTTCGCTGGAACTCTGGTTCGTAAATATCCGTGAAAAGTTTATTCACCTGATACCCGGCTCTTTAATTTCGGTGATGTTTTGAAACTTTGTTATTACTCGAAGCTCTATAGGAACAAGTGTACGTCTACATTTTAAAGTGGGTTCACTATTTATACACATGTAGATTTCACAGATTTTGTATAAATGACAAAGACAGTAGTAAACCAAAAACTGTAGCCAGGGTAGAGGTTGGATACAGAAGAAAAATCTTTTATTGGGATCTCAATTTGACATTTATTTTTATGTATTACTATTACCAATAATAATTTTCATTGGTATGTCAATTTGAAATACCCCAGTGAACGGGAAATAAAAAGTACCACAGTCTATCTTATTGAACATAGAGGTTAACAGCAAACAAACATCTCAACTTTATGATTAATGGGACAGCTTAAGCTTCTCCATCGTCCATTTCCCATGTTTATTTAACAATATTCCATCATCATCTGCTTATGGCGTTTTTGGTTTCTCAACTGATTCGATACACAAGCCATTCTTCTACCTATGATCAGTTTTTAAATCGAGGCTGATTACTGACAAGTGAGTTGATGTTTACAGAGGTTTATAATAAGTATGGTCGCTATAACGATTTCCTTTGCCAGTACAACCTGTCATTGGGTTGCTGTCTGACGTGTTTCATACCACTTTAGGCGTTCCTAATTACTGATTTTGGCGGATTACTCCATTTACCTGATATAGATAAAGGGCTTACGGTGTAGCGACCGGTCGACAGGTGATGCTTAAATTACTCTTCCTAGGTACTTGATCCCTTCTCCGGTATGTCCAGGGATCCGTGTTTGCCTAACTCTCTTATATTTGTATTCCTTTTGAGAGATGTGAGATTGATCACTGTTCGTTATTTTCATTTTTTCATGTTGATATTTGTATCATTTAATGATGTAAAATGCTTCAGCTTTGCATTATACTTCTTTAGGCTGTACATGTATGTTTACAAAATATCTATTGACGGTAATTGACTGCAACATCAGTTATCTTAGTTGTAGATTTGTGACTGCGACAAAATATAAGGACAGATCAAAGAGCTACACATTCGACCCTTTCGGTTTATGTTAGTTAGTTTGTTTGGGCTTTTTTTTGGGGGGGGGGGCACACGATCTTAGATTACTTGCACCTTCGGACCCGTGGGAATCCGGATTAGAATATGTCCCCAGCATCCCTTTGCGTATCTTTAGAAGCGACTGAATGGGGCTGTCCTTCGGTTGAGACCGGAAAAACTGAAGCCCCGTGTCACAGCAGGTGTGGCACGATAAAGATTCCTCCTTGTCAAAGGCCCTGAGTGCTCAGCATAGGCCTAAATTTTGCAGCCCTTCAATGGCAATGGTGACGTCTCCATATAAGTGAAATATTTTCGAGTGGGACATAAAACAATAAATAATCAATCGATTGCAATCTTGCCCCTTCGTCTCAAGAAAATCCATATAAATTTCCCCACTGCTCATGTGTCAAAACATCTTTGAAATATTCATTATTAAAACTCCATACAAACTAAAACCTTCAAATAATTTCGTTTGGTGACGTAGTTATGTTAATCTCTGGCTCTATCGTTTGCCATGATATTTTTCCAGAAAGCTGTAGATCAGCAGCTATAGTTATGTTGAACCCTAGGGAACAATTTGGTCTCCCTCCAGTTTAACAAAATCACACAATGCCCTCGACACCAGTCAATGAGTGTAAAATGGTATGTTCTATTTCAGAATCCTTGCATTCAAAACCAGGAAATTTTGGGAATTAGAAAGATATAATCCTTTTGTACGATTAGTCAATGTCATTGCATTTTGTGTAGATCCAAGACTTTTGTAGAGGGTATAATGCAAATAAAATTTTGCGTCACGAGCATATTAAAAACAATACTGTTGGTGAAATTATAGCATACATTTGCCCAAAATTTCAAAGAAGCCTTGATTTGAGAAACAACTAAAACTGCATGAATAATCTAGTCTTAATTTTGCATTATTTATAGATATTGTGAGATTGATCTTCATTTTTATTTTAAATCATTGTTGTACCTATGTCAAACGTGGTTGATTTCTTTCTCAACATTTTAATGTTTTTAATTCTCAGCAAAAAGATTGACATTATACCGGTATGTGATTCACGGAAGTGTGTGTCTTTGTTTCACAACCTAAATCAAACGGCTCAACTTAAGTGATATACAGTCAAATGAAAAGATAACATATTATTTCCAGGAAAAATAACATCATTTTAAGGGTTTTAAGAGAAAATAACTTGTTTTTGAAAATCATTTAGGGCACGTCATACTTGTTTTTCTGTATAATAGTATACAGGGACACGAATATATAAAAGTATACAAGTATTGCATATGAAAGCAATATACATGTTATATTACTACTTCCTGTAGTGTTGTTATTTTTCAAATCTTCTAGAAAATGTCATTCTAGTTCCTTTGACATGCCAGACATGAGTATGATATAACTGTCATTAAACAAAAGTTTCTGCACTGGCGTCGAGCTTCTGGACTGTTGCTTTATTGTCCATGATATAAAGATAAACATTTTCATATTACTGACATGTTAAAAGAAATTAAAAGCTGGGTTACAGCATAAAAAAGATATTAATCAAAGTCAATTTGTTTTGGGAAAACATTTTTTCAAACGAGAAGTTTATTGAATATAATAAGATAATTCAAATCTTGAAGGTATTCAATTTTTGTAGACGAATACAAAGATAATTACATGCTATGGAAGTGATGCTTTGATTGATACATGTATGTATATATCTCGATTCATCGTCACATCATGAATATCATGAATATCCTCTACTGTGATCAGTGTATGCCTCGTCACTCTTTTTAGTCTGATTCCTCTGGTCGAATGTAGGTCGTCCTGGCCTTATGATCTGTCTATAAAAAGTTTCAATTTTATTTATTGTTCCACGATTGACAACAAGTTCCACAACTTATATTAATGCACGAGTCGCGTTAGCTCGGAGTTTTGGCGTGGTGTTAGTGGGAAACCCGAGTAGCGGGGGCAACCTACTTGTCATAGCGGGTAACCACAATACCCTCTCACATAAGACCACTGCTGCTCCTTGGGATTTAACTCGGGCCGTAGAAGGAAATGCATCAAATATTACACAACCCGTGCACCCGTCCATGTAGTACAGACTCAACTATTCTAATTTCGCCAATCGGAAATAAAAACAAAGATCACGATAGGAAATCTGTTTTGGGGGGAATAAAAATACCCAACATTTTTTAATACATCAAGTAAAGTAGGATTGTGCAGGGTTAATATGAGCTTTTCTATTTTCTGATCAAACAATGATGTAAATAGGTCGTTAGTTCAGAAATTACATTTATATATTAAAATATATTTACGAAGGGTTTCAAGTTTTGGGTAATGATTTTCTTTGAATTTTTAAGTAAAACCGTGAATAATGCAAAAAGAAAGGTGATAGCAATCCAATATTTTCTGGTAAATATGTTTTTAAGGAATTTTAAAATATTTGCAAAATTATATATAACAAATCTGGTTGGGTATCCTACGTCTTCAATCTATTTGCCTGATTCGTGTGGGAATCTGTAAATATTAAATCCATCGATATCAAAATATATGGGGAAAAAAAACTTGTCAGAAATAATCTAAATTTCTTTTGTAATATTTCTTTTCTTGATAGAAATGGGATGATCGATTGGCTGAAGTTGCAGAAAAATGGGCAAGACAATGTACCAACCAGCACGACAAAGTTCGAGGTATTCCATGTAAGTACCCACCCTCGTTCTTTCTTTCCCACCCATTGTCTTCGCTCCTGTTTGAAAGTTGGCATTTTTCTTCATCCGTCTAAGACATCGATAGTGGTGGTTTTTATACATTCATTGACAACGTTATGTTGTTAATATATTCAGCATTAGGAAGTACGACCGTTGGTCAGAACGTTGCTGGTGGTCAACCTAATTGGACTGTAGCTGTGCAAATGTGGTGGGACGAAATTCAGCTCTGGAAGTACGGCCCAGAGCCTGACACCTATCTCGGCTACAATGGTTGGCTTAAAGTTGGTCACTACACACAGGTACATTGCAAGACTAATAGAAATTTAATTTGTTTTAAAATACACTAAAATCTCTCAAAATGTAAGTTACACAAGGAAATAATGAGAGGGACTTTTGTATAATTACGTTTCCTTAATAAACTGTTTGCTATATGAGTGAAACTTTGCAGATGGCACAAAATGGAACTTACCTAGTTGGATGTGGATTTGCGTTCTGTGATAATGACCCCAATCGTTTCAAGCGCTACTATGTCTGCAACTATGCCGCTGGGTAAGATAACAGAATTCTCACCTGCTTCAAATTTGTGTGTTAAAATAATACAACCCTTTTAATACTTTATTGCGGCATTTATGTACCTGTGATTATCTACATCCTTTTACAGACAGGCAAACTTAGGAAAACCTTATACGCAGGGAAAACGTTGCAGTAAATGCCCTAAATTCTGCAAGGATGGACTGTGTGGTATCACTCTTTTCATCCTTTTCCCGCTCAATTATTTATCAGTTAATCTTTAATTCCTGATATTCTTTTGTATTCCCGTTAGTGTGAGATACTGGAAATGACATTGTCTTTCTGCAGATTGTGGAGACAAAAAATGCAATAACGGTGGAACTCTAAATGTCGAAACTTGTGAATGTGAATGTAAGAAAATCTACTCTGGACCTTCTTGTGACGAACGTAAGTGTTTACCATAATACTGGTGCACATCTTTCTGGTTTTCGTTAGGGCGATTATCATAAAATCTCAAACATATTACCTAACTTTGATAATTGATTTTGCATCTTACAGTAATCTGCCCGGAGGAGGACGTTTGGATCTGTGGGAGAAGCTGGACAGCGGACCTGTGTGATAAATACGCTAACATTCCTTATGATTGTCCCTACATGTGTGGAAAGTGTCAAGCAAATGCAGGTACGTGTTTTGGGTTTCAAGAAAAAGAATATCGATTTTACATTTTGTGTGACATTCGCACATTTGTTCTAAATGATACATGTATGTTTAAAACATTTATTGCATAACTTGAAACAATAAAATAGAAACATAAACAACTTATTAAATTGCATGTATATCCATTTGGTGACTAAAGCAAACGACTATTAATCTTCTGAAATCATGTTCATACTATTTTTGTCTTGCAATCATGAAAAGCTAAAACAAAATACTAGTATTAGGGGTTTTCATTAAATATACAAATTTCAAATAACTTTCAGGAGACAAATCGGGAGCCGCAGGCAGATCTGGAAAAGCTAAAACAATGAAAAATAAGAATGTGTTCAGATCGAGCCATGGATGTAAATATGCTGGAAAAAGAGCTACTCAAGGTAACAAATAATATTTGCAATCACCACGAACTATCTACATTAGCAATTTTTTCGAAAGTTATTCAACTTTACTTTGTAGGGGTAAATTCTGTACATTTTGATGTGCAGGTTGGAAGAACCCTTTTAATGCTTTGTTCTATGTACAGTTTTTGGAAAAATACTACATTATGGAGGATTATATAGAATATACACAACTTCCTACTTGAAGGCTTTCAAAACGGAGATAGAATTTGTTACAAGGGTTTGAACAATGTCGTTCAACCTCAGAATTCGCAAATTGTATCATCATTATAATGATCTTGTATGTAATTATAACCTGTTTTGAGCTTGTTCTGCGTATGATCATTTTTTGAATCGAGGCAGGCAACTTACAAACAAGTTTTTCTTGCAGGGGTTTCATCAGTAACGTTTAGAGGCAGTGGTTCGCAAATTTTATGGTCGTTATAACGATTTAGTTTGCCCATGCAATCTGTCATTGGGTCAAATGCTGTTTGACGTGTTTCATATAGAAATCGTTAAGCCGTTGTTCATACACTTATCTTGATTACAGATTACTCTGTTTACATGTACCTGATCAAGACAATGGGTTCATGGCGGATGTGACCGGTCGACAGGGGATGCTTACTCATCCTAGACATATGATCCTACCTCTGGTGTGTCCAGGGGTCCGTTTTTGTCCAACTCTTGTTTCGTATTCTTTTTTGGACTTACGAGGTTGATTACTGTACGTTATATTTACCTTTTTATCTACATAATGTTAGCGTGTTCTTTTCGTACTAACCTAATCAAGTCCTAATATAGGACTCCAGATGGGTGTGACAGATCAACAGATGTTTTCTTCTCCTGACCACCTGACCCTACTCATGATATTTTCAGGGTTCTGTGCAATTCCTCTATTGGATTCTGTAGCCTTTGTACGATTTTGAAAGAGATTGATCATCACATATCTTGTTCTGTTGTTTTTAACTTCTTATGATACTCTACTTATTTCTATAATAGATGAATGCAAGAAGTATGGTAAAAAAGGACAGGATATCCCTCAGTGTGGAAGCAAGGGCGGGGCACTGACCTGTAATCAGTGTGAGACGTTCTCCAATGTCAGGTCCGAAATGTGCCCCGTTATGTGTGGACTCTGTGACCGTGAGTACTGTTGCTTGTTTGGTTTGACCACACCAGTGATATTTGTAATCTTTGAGAGATTAATGAGATCGATCACTTCTCGTTATCTTCACCTTTTTCTTATATCCTAGTTGTCTTGTGCAACCAGACACTCGGCTATTTCCGTAAGTCTTGGTTTACGGATATTTACGGAGATAGCCGAGTGTCTGGTTGCACGAGACCTATATCCTAGGTACATGTACATGATACCACCACCGGTGATTCCAGGAGTCTGTGTTAACCTATTGAATTTTGTGTTTCGATGTGATTCGTGGGATTTATCACTGTCCATTATCTTCTCTATTTCAACCTAATTGAAATGATTTTTTTAGTTTAATTTTGGTATACATGTATTTGCAATATACCAGCTTCTTTAAATATATTTTTTTAAAAAACTACTTTCGAGTATTGTTGTCAATTTTTAAACTATAGTAGTCAGTCTCTCTTCATAAATTTGTAAGAGTGATAAATCTCATTTTATGAAACTGTATGAGGTGTGGGTTGTTTTCTTGGTAAAATCAACAGTGCGGAATATAAATTACACAAGGATCTCTTGGGGAATAGCCGAGGATGCATTATTGGAGTTTTGAACAAGTTATTAGAAGATGCCAAAGCTAGTCTACACTTGGATTTTCAACACCAGAATATAGGCTGAATGTTATGATTATGGATGTTGCCCATCACAGGCTCTTTTAAACCACCGCGGATTGCGGATAGTAATCCTTCCGAATCTTGCCGCCGGTTCCTTAAGCTGAAATTCACTAATAAAGGAATAGATGCCGTAAACATAAATCTTCGTCATCAAAAAGTTTCAGTCCTGTAATTCCCGCTTTTCAATTCAAGTCTCCAACCTGCATTTCTTACAAATATACTTCCACGATTGCATCCAAACTACAAGCAAACTCTGCAGTGCCTAGATATTGACAGTATTATACTTAATCCACCCACTTGTTCTTGTTCTACTTCTTTCAATTATAGTTCAGCCGGACATGTCATTACAGGTGATGTAAATATAGTTGAAAATGAGGATCTAAGATCACTTATTTTAAAAGGTTCTAAATTCAGAGAACCTCGGTCATTTAATTGGCTACAGAACTTCATCTCCATTATGAATTCTGTCGAAGATTATGCCAGACGATGGGTCAAATATGAAAAAAGAACTTGATACCTTATCAGAATGGATTAAAAGTATAAGAAGAATTTTGAAATCCCGTATTAGACATAATTATACGTACCAAAGTCCGTACCATCTATCTTCTGTGTTTCGTAAAACGGACATGATCAAGGAATTAAATAAGTTACATGGAGAATATGTTTTGGTTCCAGCCGAAAAAGCTTGTATCAATATTGTTTTTGTCTGCAAGGCTCATTACTACAACTGCATTTTAAACGAACTTGGTATTAACTCCACATTTGGTAATCGTACTTGCACTCCTACTGCTCTTTCAAAAGACGAAATTCTTCAAAATCATGCTTCAGTTTTAAACACAATTAATATCCCAGTCAATGGGATGGACGAATATGTAATTACCGTACTTTTACTGGATTCCACAACTTCATAAAAAACCTTACAAAGATTTATTGCTGGATTTAGTAAATGTTCCACTAAGCCCCTGTCTTTACTCCTCACGAAAATATTGACTGCTGTCAAGGAGCAACTTATGACGTATTGTGAAACTACATATGCCGGAAGTGGTGTAAATTAAACGTGGAGTCTGAAAAATTCTAAAGAACTTCTAGTGAATTTGAAATTAATCAACGTTTCACATATCAATAACATCAAACATCACTTTTCAACACTTTACACGACCATTCCGCACGATAAATTAAAGACAAGACTTTGTAACATTATAGACAGTTATTTCTTTAACAAAAATGGAAAAAGGAAATATTCTTATCTAGTGATCAGCCATTCAAAAATATTATTTTGTTCAACTCCACTCTGATTCTGCACACAAGTACTCTGAAGTTGATATTAAGCAATGCTGGAGTTCCTCATTGACAATATCTTTGTAGTTTTTGGCAATCAGGTTTTTCAACACTCTGTTGGAATTCCAATGGGCACAAATTGTGCTCCTTTATTAGCTAACCTATTTTATATTCTTATAGAGGCAGAATTCATTCAAAAGCTTCTACATGAAAAGAAGAAATCTCTAGCGGTGGCCTTTAATTTGACATTTCGAATATATGACGATGTTTTATCTATCATAATAATGATTTCCATTCATATGTCGATTCAATATTATCCCAACGAACTAGAAATAAAGGACACCACAGAGTCTTCCATGTCTGCTTCGTACTTGGATATTTAATTGAACATTGACATTAACGGCAAACTAATTACTCAACTTTATGACACACGGGACGATTTCAGCTTCTCCATCCATCGTCAACTTCCCATATTTATGTAGCAATATTCCATCATCACCTGCATATGGTGTTTATGTCTCTCAACTTATTCGATACGCAAGAGCTTGTTCTGCGTACGATCAGTTTTTGAGTCGAGGCAAGCTACTTATAGACAAGTTTGTTGCAGGGGTTTCAACAATCACGTTTAAAGGCAGCATTTTGTTTTATATATCGTCGTTATAACAATTTAATTTACTAATATGACCTACCATTGAGTCAAATGCTGTCTGATGTGTTTCATAGCCATTGTTAAGCCGTTTTTCACACACTGATTTGACTACGGATTGTTCCGTTTACCTGATCAAGACTATGGGCTCACGGCGGGTGTGACCGGTCAACAGGGGATGCTTACTCCTCCTAGGCACCTGATCCCACCTCTAGTGTGTCCAGGGGTTCGTGATTGTCCAACTTTTGTTTTTGTATTCTATTTAAGATTTACGAGATTGATCACTGTTCTATCTTTGCCTTTACATAGTTCAGCCATTGTACAGATGTATTTCATTAAATACGCATAACCCCCATATCCACTATTTCAGCTCCTTGTGATGGGAAAGTATGTAGCAATGGCGGAACGTTAGATTCAGAAACCTGTACATGTAAATGTGCACCTCCATATAAACCACCAACCTGTGATGAAGGTATGACTGAGTATATTGACCAAGGATACCATATATTAGGGATTGAACGAATTATCGTTTGATAAAAGTAACAGAAAATCCAAGTTTATCATTTATTTCCGACGAATTAGTGTACATAACATGATTTGTAGGTAAATCGTTTATATCACATTAGATATCCATGTGATTTATCCATTGATCAGTTCATTACGTTTAATTTGTTAGCTGATTGCAGTAAACCCGATAGCAAGGTGTGTCCTGGTTGGCCAAAGGCGTACTGTACAAAATATGCCAATGTTCCAGAGAAGTGTCCGAAAAAGTGTGGAATTTGTCCATAATAGGTAAGAGCCTATAATGTCTATTGGTAATGAATATGGAATCAATAGAAAGCATGTATGTTCATACGTGAAAATGTCTTTTAAAAGTAGCTTTATTCCTTTCAAAGCATGTATAAAATTCCGTACAAATATATGTCAAGGTCAATGAAAACCTATTTCACACACTGTAGAAGCAAATGATATATAAAAGTTGAATCAAGTGCATTTAAAAAGTCTCAGGAATTTGAGAACTCTCATACCTAAATAACCTTTAAAAAAGAAAATCCCCTTTTAAAAAAGGAGTGTATCATATGACTTCATACGTATGACTTCTTAACATTTTACACGACTATTCCTCACGATCAATTAAGGTAGGACGAGACTTTTTACATTATAGACAGTTTCTTCTTCCACAAAAATGAAAAAAAAGAAATGTTCATATCTTGTGATAAGTCATTCTAAAACGTACTCCATTCTGATTCTACGCACCAGAACTCTGCAGTTGATATTAATCCTCATCCGCACGAATTGTGCACATATGTTAGCTGATTTATTTTATATTCTTACGAGGCAGACCTTTAATGATAATGTAAAGGCAAAGATAACGAACAGTGATCAATCTCGTAAGTTCCAAATAGAATACAAAAAGCGTTGGGCGAACACGGACCACTGGATACACCAGAGGTGCGATCAGGAGTAAGCATCCCCTGTCGACCGGTCACACCCGCCGTGAGCCCATTGTCTTGATCAGTTAAAAATAGTAATTCCTAGTCAATATCAGGGTATAAAAATTGCTTAACAATTGCTATAAGACACGTCATTTTCATTTGACATTGGGCTCACGACAGGTGTGACCAGTCGACACGGGATGCTTATTCCTCCTATGAACATGAACCCACCTCTTGTGTATCCAGGGGTTCGTGTTTGCCAAACTCTTTTTTTTTAATCGGTTTGAAACTTACGAGATTTGCCATTGTTCGTTATCTTCGCCTTTTCATCAACAATTTTCTGAATCTATATTGTAAAGGCAAGTATACTGTAGATTACAGAATAGCATAAAAATAAGAATATCGAGATTCAATTCTTCACCGCATGCTCCAAAGTGATTTTTCAACAGAACGTTATTCAAAAAGCACCAAATTTAAAGGAAAGACGGTTTTTAATAAAGTATATAACAAATACAGTTTAATCACAAGAAGGTTGAGATTGTCAGACATTACGTTGGTTTCTGTCCTTTTTTGTATTTTTCAAAAAACATTTTTTTGTCTAAAACCTCTACATGAGAGGAAAAATATTTGGAACTCTGCATTTAGATATATTGGCCACAATTCATCTATTGACAATACTCATTTTTATGTCGATCTACATATATATATCTCGGTAAATCCGATATAAAAGACACTATGATTTTCCATTATCTTCTTATTCGATTATTTCATTGAACATACACAATAACGAAAAACTATTAACTCAACCTTTTAAAAAACGGGACGACTTAAATCCCTACATCGTTCGACTACCCTTACCAATATTGCAATACTCCATTATATTCTCTATATTGTATTTATGTCGCTCAAACTGATGCTATGCAGGAGAACATGTTCTGTGTATGATCAATGTAAATGGAGACGGGTTACTGAAACATAAATTGATGTTACAGAGGTTTCAACGATTGATTTTTCTGAAAGTTAGTATTTTGCAACATGTATGGTCGTTTAAACGATTTAGTTTGTCAGTACAACCTGTAATTGGGTCAAATGCTAAATTGACATGTTTTATACCAATTATTAGGAAATTCTTTACATAGTGATTGTGACTTCGGATGATCCCATTTACCTGATCAACATAGAAAGCACACGGCAGATGCTTACTCCGTCTAAGCACTTGATTCCACCATTGATGTGTGCACGGGTCCATGTCTCTCTTTTTTGTTGTAGGATTTATGGGATTGTTTGTCTTCTTCACTCTTTCATTTACAGGTATCTGAACGCATATGCAGATTAGGCAACACTTGAGTAGAAGATGAAAAAAATCATGGTCAGATAAATATATACCTTGATTTGTATTCAACACAAATGTCATAATCGTCTGGCTTATGATCTGTTGATATTTTGTAATTCTACAACGTCTGTGACGTAACCCTTGTTCAAATATATCAATATATGTTGTACATTTTTTTCAGATTTTAATTTCATACATGTATTAGCACATTAAACATATTTCCTTGACATCTTTTGTTGGAGTTGTTTATGAATGTATGCATTTAAATGAATGGGTGTGTCATCAACACTCTTATCAATATACAGCACATGGACGAATAGTGTTAATTAGTATTCTCATCTTAATTTTGTACCTTGAACTAATAAATCACCGGTTTCTCTTTACTAATAGTCATCGTTATTATAAGGTGCATCTTCTGCTATTTCAGAGCGTTGTCATTGACAAATGATATTGTAAGGAATGAAAATCTCCTGAATTAAAAATTATACTGCATGGAATCCTGGCTATATATTTATGGAGAATTTCGAACAAAAACCAAATACTCAATGTGTACAGACACTATGGCCATGCTCGAACATTTGATACTTTAAAATATTGGCAGTCCACGAAAAGTGTGTCCCTAAAAAGTATCAGTCTCCAACATCTACTTTATATTGGGATGTTTAACTGAACATATATGATGACGCATTAACTACTTAGCTTTCTGATAGCAGCTTCTTCATCCACATCTGTTATTTCATCATCAGCTGCAGATGGTGCATCTCTCTCCAACTGATTCGATGTTCTGCATTTGACAAACTTCCATACTGAGATAGGTTACTGACAAATAAGATGATGTAAAAGTTCATCTTACCATCCATTTGGTCAAATTTCATCTGACACATTGTTACCATTAGTTAAGCTGTACGAATTAGTTCATTTACGTAATCAAAGCAGGAGTCTCATGAAGGATGTGACCGGGGAATAGGGATATACTTAATATATGTACCTCAGCACCTCGTTCCACTTGATGTCTCCAGGGGTCTGTTTTTACCCTGTTATTGATTTCTTATTCATTATTGTATGTATAAGATTGATCATATTTCCATATCTTCACCCTTTGCATTACAGAGAAATGTTTATAAGAACACATGAATTTCTCACAATAAATATTGTACTCTGTTCAAGGGAGATTTTCTGGAGACGAAATGAAACTCAGATTCACGTGTGGAGAATACGTTGAGTAACTGTTTAAAATTTGTTAAATCTATGTAAACCATCCATATGAGTCTTGGTCAAAGAGTTCCATCAAATTATGGTATCCGCTATGATAGGGTCACATTAGAGATTCGAAAGACACAGTGAAATGCATCTCAAATACAAAAAGGCGAAGTTAACATTGTGTCAAACGTAATCATAATCCAAAAAACATATACAAAATCGAGTGTAGGGCAACACGGACCTCCGACAAAAGCGAAGGTAGGATCAGGTGTCATGGAGGAGTAAGCATCCACTGAATCTATCAGATTCTGAAGTAATGTAATTCAGGTTCAAAAGGAGGATATAGTAAGATAAAATAAAATAAATTATCCACAGGGACAAACATCCTAGTGGGTGTCTCAGACCAACAACTGTTATTCTGTGTAATTACTAACATAATTTTACGTTTCCAGCATTGATATAGTCCTTCAAATGCTAGTTATGAAAGTTTTTCGGAATGACTGCAAATCCATGCCTTCGAAGTTTTGAAATGTACTATAGTTTTACGTTTGTTAGGGGAAAGAAAGATACACATTACAAGTGGAACATTGTAACATACGAAAACTTTGCCAACATCATTGGCAGAAATACTACATTCAAATTACATCGACATTTGTAAATAATACCATACAATATTTATATGACTGTACTGAAAGTCTCTAATGTACTTAAAGTAGCATAATCTGTATCTTTTGAATTTTTTTACATTGCTGCTTTTTCTTGGGCAATCAAATATATAAAATGTAAATAGAACCACAGAAATTCGTTTCGATTCAATGTAAACAACAAGCGAGAAAAAGCCTCCAAAGACATTGTGTCTACAACTTGATATTCTATAAATGGAAAGAGATATACGTCATATTGTCATGCGATCTTCTTATATGGAAGTAGATTTCAAAATCACGCTTGAATGTTTGTAGTAATAGCCTATATTCGACGTATTTCTGAACTGTAAATGCAAAAAATATATGATATTAATACCACATGCATACTTATGATATGTTGTTAATGGCGTATACTATTGTTCACAAAAAGAAAAAGGCCATGTGTATACATCACAAAACAATAATATGTATGGCATGTTTTGTTCTTTTGTATCTCTTTGTTTCAATTTGTAGATTACGTAAGAGAGTGTTTTCATTAGTGTTATGCGTAGAAGAAAAAAACATCCGAAAGATTTAATTTTTCGTAAAGATACAGATTATGCTACTTTAAAGTACGAATATCACTTTTTACTGATGGATAGCGAGTTCAATTTGGTTTTGAAAAAAACCTCAACAACTGCTATTCATTGTTGTACTGGTGTGTTAATGTGCTAATATTCATTCATTAATTCAATGTGAAAATTCTAATTCACATAATCAATCTAACTCTTACGCAAATCTTTTATTTCGAAATTTTACGATTTTTATACATTCATCTATTTATTCGTTTTTTAAAAACACAACGTATAAAAATGATTTTCCGAAGACAAAATGAAGATAAACGCACTTGAAGAACTGAGAATTCTAGGGTTTTTGTTCCTAAACGAATGAACATAACAAACATTTGTTACCTTCATTAATTACTTCCTATTTTTCATCTAACAGTACATCCTTCATAAAAACCATTTACTTATCACATCTTCATAGTTCATTTAATGCTTGAATAACTCTATTGCTAAATCCCAGAACTACAATAAACTGTGATAAGTTGAAAGAAACCTGACCAATTTGGACATCATTCTGAAGATGTACAAAATTTGAAAGAAATCTAGGGATCAAATGTCGTGTCTGGTGCATTTCAATTTCTCACAGAATATATTGATCAATCAGACTTGATCAGTTTACCCAGTTCTCAATATTGTATTTCAATTGTAATCAATTTAATGAAAAGGTGAAGATAACGAACAGTGATCAATCTCATAGATCTTACACGGAACACAAATTAAGAGTTGGGCAAACAGGGAAGCCTGAATATACCAGAGGTAGGATCAGGTGCCTTGGAGGAATAAACACCCCCAGTCGACCGGTCACACCGGGCATAAACCCTATATCTAGATCAGGTGAACAGAGTAATCCGTAGTCAAAATCAGTATGTAAAGAGCGCAGGCAACATTAGACGCAATGGCAAAAATGGCAAACAATATCGCTATATCGACGATAGAATTTACAAAATGCTTAATTTAAACAAGATTGTTGAAACACATGTAACATTAAATCGTTTGTCAGTAGCCTGCCTCGACTTAAAAAAACTGATCATGCGCAGAACAAGTTCTTGTGTATCTAATCAATTGAAATCAGTTGAAAGACATAAATGATAATATGATGTTGCTACATATTTATGAGAAGCTGACGACGGAGAAGCTGAAATAGTTCGTCGTTAATGTCTGTATTCAATAAATTACTACACGTATAAAGAATACAAAAGTTGAAGCACGGCAAACAGGGACCGTGTAGACAATAAAGATGGGCTAACAGGAGCCTATATGGAGTAAGTACTACCTGCTCACAATTCACACCGTCGTGAGCCCTGTATCTCCGATGTACAATTGTTCACACCCTTTGCATATGGCGTTTTTAGAGGCACGGAATATGTCGGTTTTTATTTTAGAATTACGGTTTCCGAAATTTTAAAATAAACCAAATCTACATCCAAGAAGCTGTACCACACTGCAGAACAGGATTCGCATCCATAAGCAACGTATACATCAACCGGAATATGGAAAGATAAAACTCTAGTGAACATCTAGACAAACGTGGGAACGGACATTTCTCTATTATTCCTCTATACAACTACATATGTATATACAGACGGCGATCTGGAAAGAAGAGAGGAACATTGAACAGTTTTAAAATAACATGTAAATGATGCTAATGTATAACTATGCTTAACAACACTTTTTTACAGTGATACAATGACAGTTTCCTGAAAGTGCATTGTACATGTAAATTCTTCTCTTTTTTCGTTTGTCACGTTATGAATTTTGTACATTTATATAAAAAAACAACATTGAACAGTTTTAAACAAATATGCATATAAATTATACGAGTTATTAACTTTTTCATACAAAGGCATTGCTGACAATTTCCTGAAAATGCATTATGACGTCATTATATCGTTTGAAATGTCATAAATTTGAGACGTTTTAACGTCACCTAATTGTTTTTAAATATAAAAACGTCTGAGGATCAAACGAAAGCGCTTACGTTTTACTAGTGTTGTCATTTTTAAATACTTTTTTTGATATCTATCGACGAACAATAATACATAATTAAATATGGATATATGTACTACTGCAGAGAAAAATGTAGGCATTTGATTGGACGACAAGCCGTGTACATGAGGCCATATACCCTGTCAAGAATAGATGGGATACAAAATGGCTTCCATAGTTAACCGCTTCGTTAAGGAATCGTTATATTTTGCATTTATCCACCTTATAGTTTGAATATTTTCAAAAATTATTTGTAAAATTACATTTACTTACTTTGATAAATTATCACCAAAACTCCGCTAATGACGTAATAAAAACAATACGGTTGCGTGTTTGTAAACAAGTTTACCGTTTGTGACGTCATAGTTAACGTTCAAGGCGACTGCAGTATTTTGGTTTTAGGCTAATATATAAACGCA
>CAJDSM010002264.1:8415-34405 GCA_903981925.1 Ostrea lurida
CTGATGCTCTGTGTATTTATTTGATGCTCTGTGTATTTTATTTGATGCTCTGTTGTATTTTAATTTGTGTGTATTTTATCTGATGCTTCCTTTGGTATTTTTATTTGATGCTCTGTGTATTTTATTTGATGCTTTGGTGTATTTCATCTAATGCTCTGTGTATTTTATTTGATGTGTATTATTATCTGATGCTCGTGTATTTTTATCTGATGCTCTTTGTATTTTAATTTGATGCTCTGTGTAATTTTATTTGATGCTTTGTGTATTTCATGCTAATGCTATCTGTGTATTTTATTTTGATGTGTAAATTTCATAATGATGCCTCTTTGTATTTTATTTGATGCTCTGTGTATTTCATCTGATGCTCTGTGTATTTTATTTGATGTGTTTTTCATTTGATGCTCTTTGTATTTAGGATGGCACAACAGCAGAAGGATGCTGAGACGGCAAGGAGGGACCAGGAAGCCAGAGACCGGAGGTAAGCGGGGGGCAGGGGGATATGTGTACTCAAAATCTAATCTATTTTTGACTTACACTTATACCTACTTGAAATGTATGGAAAATAGGGAGTTAATATTAAATTGCTGTAAATATCCTTTACCCATTGTCTTTTTAAAAAGTATTACACAAATGGATGTCTGTGCATTAATTTGCTCATTACCTATTTCATCTCATCAGTATCTTCATGGTTATTGCATAATTTTCTAATCATTTTGGTTTTAGATATTTTGTGTTACATTTTCTTGCTTTTTTTAATTTTCAAAGTGAATATTTTGACATTTCATCAATTTATGATGCATTCTTCAACACCATTCTTGAATTATAAAAAATGATAAATATTATCAAGGATATTTATTTTGTTCTACATTTAGTAATAAAGCTCATCATCTATTTGCAATACAAGTGAGAATGATAATGCAATTTAGTTCTCTATACTGGTAATGTCTTTATACTTTATGCATCGACAGAGATGAAGAGGAGGAGTATTTGAAGTTGTCTGCCCTTGACAGACAGAGAGTAGAACAGGAGCGAATCAAACTGGAGGAACAGATACAGGAGGTGTGGTCTTGTTTCTGTCAATCACATCATTATTTCCCAATAAGTATCATCTGGTGGTTCTTTGGACAGTTTTTCTTTGAATTCATGAGCCAAAAAATTAGTTTTTAGACAAAAACTACAAAATTTACTTGTTATAGACATCAGCAGCATTTTACTACTTCATGTATGCCAGCAGGCTTCAGTGTAGCTGCAGAACTGTAACAAATGGTTGGGGGGGGGGGGGTTTGTTACCTCAATTATCCTCGAAATGCTACGGATCTTCAGTTCAGAATTTCAATCCAAGGAAGTGACTGGTTGTAAAGAACCTATAATTTATTATTGGTGAGGGGGATTCTTAGCTTTCTATCTCTGATAAATACTACTGACCATATTTGGACATGCACAGGAGAGAAGACGAAGAGTGGAGGCAGAGCGAAGAGCAGCTGATGAAATTGAGAAGTTACGGCTGGAGATAGCCGGACTAAAGAACCAAAAACCGGTAAGTCAAACTGCATACTGCACACTGAGAGATATTGAAAATGATCATCGACTTTGATTTGTCTCTCAGAGAGTGATCTCTTTGTTTCATCGTAGGTATAACCTGTGAATTAACACCATTTTATTTTTCTCTTTCATGTAGCCAACACCTGCGTACAGTCCTGCTCCAAGTGTATCATCATACATCAGGTATCTTAAGCTAGTTACATTTGCTTCAAGAAGTTCTGAAAAATATTCATTTTGTATGACACACAATCTGATTAAAATCAGATCTTTGATGATCTGTTCTCATATGCAATTTGATGTGGCTTCAAATTAAATCTAAAGAGGGTCAAAGATCTGTGGTTATTTTCACAAAAAATCTTATTAAAGATAAAAATTTTGTTTGTGCTTCTTACTGAACTGAGTGCCACTATGCTCTGAGTAAGAATGCAGTTTTTATCATCTATATATCTTGTTCAGGAATATACATGTGAAAAATTGTTGAATTATTACAGCGTTTTAAGATTTTCATCTTGATCGTAAGATTATTTGTGACTTAAAAGAGATCACATGGTATAGCAAAGATAATAGGCAAATATCAAACCACAATAGGCACAGATAGCACCAAATGTATTTTGCAACAAATCGACTTTGCTCTAAAATTAATTTGCACCAAAGTCTTGGCACTTGTGTTTGTACCAAAATGCATATATATGCTACATTTTATGATTTTTACAGTACAATATGTGGATTTTTTTTTAAAGATTCAAATTTTTTTTCCAGTCGTCAATTACTTGCTCCGCCCCCATCAAGAGTGTCCACCCAAGCCCCGCCCCCAGTGGTGGTAGTAAAGGATGTTAGGACCCCCACCCCAGTACAGACACCAATGGAACAGAAAAATAAAATTGTGGCAGATTTCCTTACTAGGGTGCTATTTGGGTTGAATAAAGGTTTGATATAGAGATTCTATCTATACAGTAAATCATGCTTATTACAGACACACTCATAATGAATTCTTGCTTATTGTAAGAGGAGCATGACAGATATTTCTACTTTCCAACTTTTTGTTTTCTTCAGTGGCCCATGCAGAAGATCAATACGTGGAGAAGGAAGAACTAGACAGGGCTACACAGGGATACTTGATTCAAAATGTCAAGGACATAAAACAAGCTCAGGTGAGGCTTAGTCTCCAAAAACATGCAAAGAGGGCATCTCTCTCTATTGGTGTAATAAAAAACAGTAGGAATCTGATTTTCTCTTCATTACTTCCCATGAGAGATTTATAGAATCCTTCTTTAGTACGAGTGTGGGATAGGGAACTTCCACTGAGGGGACAAGATTTGCAGTTTAAGACAAGGCTAAGCCCTCAACTGTCAATCTTGTCCGTGAGATAGAATTTTTGTGTTACACAAGTAAATAATGAAGGATTATTTTTCTCACATTTTGGGGCCATAACTGAATACTTTGGTTTATTGGCTTTATACCTTTATTGAGTAAGTCAAGAGTATAGTTGCAAGATAACAAGTTTCATAGAATATTAGAGATTTATGGTGATGAAAATGATCTTCCAAAGCAAGTTTTAATCTTGTGTAGCAGTCATCTGGGTTCAGTTGGTTGTGGCCAGATAGCTTAGTTGGTAGAGCACCTGTCTGTAAATTCAGGTGGCCCTAGTTTAAAACCTGATCTGATCTACATACATGTGATAAAATCCGATTGCCTATGCGTGAGGTTTTGCTGAGTGAAGGGTGAGATTGGGGGGATTTGGCTTGAGATTTTTTTTATACAGCGATGATTTCATGTGATAGAGGCCATTATAAAACTCTTATGTACTTGCTGTAACTAACATTTTTTACGTTTAAACTTGTATTTTCAATTTTTCATGAAATTTTACCTTTATTCAGCGACTGTACATTTTTCGAATACAATGCGGTTTCTACTTTTGTTTTTGGTCAAGAGTGAAAGTTATCTTCCCTAATAGTAATACTGTCGTAGAGAAATTCGTTTAGTCGGCACTCCGAATCGATAACATCACAGAAGTTCAAAATTTTATCAATAAAGTCGATATAATTCACTCGATTGACCAAACCATGAGCTATACATTAGCATGGCTTCTTTGTAACGGTAATTTGTCATCGTTGATAAGAATATACCACGTAAAAAGTTTTGAGTGGCGATTTTTTTTTATGCGTGAGATATTGTTACCCGCGTGTGAGGTCGTGAGATTGCTTCAAAAAGCGTGAGTCTCGCGCCAAAAGTGTGAGATATCACATGTATGTTTGGTCCATAGCATTTTTTTTCCTTCTGTTACATTGGGTGGCACTGATATGCAGGTGAAAATGCCAGGGGATAAAGATCCTGGGTTGATGTCTTCAAGGTGTGAAGACATTTATAATAAGAAAGGTGAAATGTAGCTGTCAGCCTGCTGCTATTGCTGGTGGACAGATAGCTCAGTTGGTAGGGAACCAACTGCAGCTTTGGGGGTGGGGAGAGGGGTGTTGTTGCTGTTCAAATTCTGGTCCATTGCATGTTCTCTCCTCCTGTTAAATTGGTTAGATTCAGTTTTAAAATTCCAGTCAATGTCTTTGATGTTCAGTTTGATCTTTCAGTACCTTCATTTTTATTTTTGCTTGATAGAAAAAACTATTTGGCCACCATCTGAAACCTGGGGAGTTTGACAAACTGCCTGCCAAGGAACAGCAGGAGAAGAGTGAAGCAATGATCAAACTAATGCAGAGCTGGAGAGAGGAGAGGCGAGAGAAGGAGCTCTCTCAGAACAAAGACGCCTTCTAGGGACTCATTCCAACCCTTAGCTTATCCATGTAATGCTGCTACTCGGTAGTTCACGGGAGTAATTTCACAAAACACTTGGTGGTCACTTCCCTCTGCTGGTCAGAGGTTGTGATAATCCATCCAGGTGACTGATTGATTCACGATCAATGCCATTTGACATATCCGGTTCAGGAAACTGTTGTCACCATTTTGACACCTGTGCTTATTTTTCACAGGATGATGCAGGTCACACTTACACACATACATATGTACATGATTTATTTATTTATTTCCCATGGAATTCTAGATTTTTGCTTTATTTGTGATCAGTGACTTTATGGCATTGAAATTAGATATACATGTAGAATATAAAAATAAAGGAAGCAAAACAAAACAGATTTTTTATTGATATAACAATCTCCAAAGGTTTTGTGTACTGGTATTAAAGTCAAACTTAGTTCTTTGAAAACCAGTTTTCACCTTTTAAATTATGTATAAATTGCAAATGCACCAATAAAATGACTCAGGTCTAATGTTGGTCTATTCAACAATAGAAAAATCAGTGAAAAAGTGGTAACATTTTCAAAAAGTAGTGCAGTTCGTGGTTGCAACCTAAGTTACCTTTCCATTAAACATCAAAAAGAGGGCATACCCGGGCCATGATTTTTTTTTTCCTTCTATAAAATAACAGTTGAGTTTGTGAAGTACAATGTATGAATTTGAAAGCAATTATTATAAACACCAGGTAAACAAAATTTATATGCCAGTTATAATACTGACACTAATCTCCTGCAAACATAAAAACTGCTAATGAATAATTAATTAGGATATTCATTGCCTGTCCCTGCAATTAATGATGAAACACCAGAATACCAACCAAGTCTTGATTAGAGATTCGCTATATTTAATCAATACGGAAGTACACCCATAATAAGAACGTGCTCCAGTTATCCATTTTAAATATTGGCACTTTTCTACAATAAAGTGACATAATCAGAAATTAATAAAATTCCAGTCCCTTATGGTAAAATGAGCTTTCTACAAAATGCAAAAACGTAAATAGAATATTCATTGGCAGGATGTAACACAATGGGAGGTGAACACGAGGACAGCTATAACAATGCAGTTTCCTGTCAGATTAGCCTACATGTAATGTACTGCACATTTTCAGAATATTTATAGAGAGAAGATGGATAGCCTTGTATATAATGATAAATCATTTACAATTTACGCATTCACTTGTTATGTATTGCTATCACTGCTGCTGAGCAATGCATTTTAAGATACCCCATAAGTGCTGATATTTCTAAGAAAGCCTACTTATGCACAAGTTTCTTTTTTAATTATTAGATATGATCATTTTATCAGTTGTACATGTAATACAAACAATACATATTATGTAGGTAAATATCAAATATGCCCTTTCATTGTGCAAGAGATCTCTTTATAATAACACATTGAAAACTTTTAGATTTGATATTAAATTACACATTTAAATGCAATACTGTTGTCTTCTTCATAGTAGACAGTGTGAAGATGGAAAGGGGTGGGTGGGTGTGCTTCACATACAAAGTTCAAAAATTCTAAAGTTCAAATACCCTTTATAGATGGATAGGTTCATGCATTCACAAACAATAATCTACATGCCAAAGAAACCAGGGATGGAGTCTGGGGATGCATGTTTTAGAGATTTAATAACAACTGTCTGCATGTCTATCAGTTGTGGACAATTGGAGATGGTATCGGGCTATTTTGGCCTTGAGGGTGAAAATTTCCTATATGTATACAACTGAAGGATAATTCTTTTTGATTTAATCTAATAAGGCAGGTCATGACCTCTCACATAAAATGGTTTTGGTGGTGGTGGGATGGGATGGGATAATTTGATTTAATATAAGACAGTTCATAAGGCCACATCAAGTTAATTCATAGATTCTCATCCACAAGCAACTACATGTAAAAAGTTGGGGCGGGTGATGGGATTTTATTTTTTTATTTTCTGGAACATTAAAATTGGAATAGATTCATAGCACGCAAGATGGCATAAAAAAAAATTACGCTGTTAAACATGTTAAAACAACTCTTTATTATATTGCATGCAGACATGAACTGCCCAAAAAAATGAAAATAAACAAGATGTGTTTGTGAAATACTGATGCCCCCGGATTCCACATGCCAGTGAAGGGGCTTTCCAAAAGGATTACGCATGTGAAATTTTAAAAGTCTATCACTTGCCATTCAAAAGTTATGGCCAATGTTAAATTTTTTGAAAAGTATGTCAAACTTCAAGGTCAAGGTCAGGATATAAAAAATGTTGGTACCAGTAGAATGGGCTTGTCATAAAGAATATACATGTATAATACGAAAGTCCTATCACCTACCATTCAAAAGTATTGGTCAATGTTAAAGTTTTTGAAAAGTAGGTCAAAGTCAGAAGGTCAAAATTTTGTTACCAGTAGAAAGGGCTTGTCAAAAGGCATACACAGGTGAAATATAAAAGTCCTAACACTTGCCATTCAAAAGTTATGGCCAATGTTAAAGTTTTTGAATTCTAAGTCAACACATATATGTAATATGAAAGTTATGGCCAATGTTGAAGTTTTTTGAAAAGTAGGTCAAAACTTCAAGGTCAAGGTGGTAAAAATTTTTGGATACCAGTAGCAAAGGGCTTGTCATACCTCAAGAGAACGCAGTGAAATATAAAAGTCCTACACTTGCCATTCAAAAGCTTAGGCCAATGTTAAAGTTTTTGTCGGACAACAGACGTACCAAAAACTATATGCCCCCGATCGAAGATTCCGGGGGCATAAAAATGTTGGGGGCGGGTTCCTCTGGGATAGGGCAGGCAGGGATGAGAATTTACAAATTAACTTGATGTGGCCTAACAGCTGAAGCTTTTAGCCTCCTAGAATACAAAAATTGTCAACATGTTTCCAATAATACACAAAATTATAGAAAAATATCACATATAACAATATTCTTGGCATTATATTTGTAATACTAAAATTGTCAGAGACATTGAAATTGTACAGCTGTCCATTGGCCATTTCCGCGACACGTGACATACATGGACGCTACCGGAACATTGGGACTTTTTCCTTCAATACAAGTGTATTTCACTTGTGATCCAACATGCATCAAATAATCAACTGCAGTAGCATTTGCTACTATTGGGGGTGATTTGCAATCTATAATTAAATGCAAGGGAAAATCAATTAGATACGATATGCCAACAAATATAACTTGGTTCATTTACTAAAAAACAAAACTTGTCATTATTACTAAATAATTATATCAAGACTAACAGATATTGTTTAAATTAATGACCAGGGCCAATTAATGTATTTTGGTCTCTGGAATACCGGTATTGTTTAAAATTGAGAATTTATATAAGGACATGTGCAGCCAATGCAGATACTCAATTGAAATTAGCTTCATTGAAAAATATAGCTATACTTGTATATTAGTGATGGAATTGAAAAGAAAGTTGATTAATACTCACGAACAACAATGCATGCTGCTTGGTTGTGTAACTCTATACATTGTTCCTGCTGTCTGCATGTTTTATCTTTACAGTACCCCAACATAGTCTGCCAGACCAGACATCAAGTTATCAATAAGATTATATAAACTTATTCACTATTTGTGAAGTGGGAATCTATGTCATAGGATTGTTTGATTTTTCAAAAAGATTGAGTTTTAGAGAATCATATCAATTATTTTAATATACAGTAAAACAAGTGGTTATAAGTAAACCTTTAGGACCAGCAAAAACCAAAGTTCAATAATTAACTGTGTATATATATATATATATATAGAGAGAGAGAGAGAGAGAGAGAGAGAGAGAGAGAGAGAGAGAGAGAGAGAGAGAGAGAGAGAGAGCAGAATGGATCCAAACAAAATACTTTACAAACCTGTGGCCATTGCTCTTTACGGGTAAACAAACTTGACTTCCTTTTATCTAAACCAACACCAAAAGATGTAACTGAATTTAACTGGCATATGTTTTGGTCTTTAAAAAGGTTTACAGAATGACAGTCTGTTGTTTTTAAACATTCCATAACACACATATGAAGACCAAATCCGTAATGTTCCATTATGGTGTGCCCTAATAAAACGACATCAGCATACAAACTCACTGTTTTGTGTTTCACAGAAATTAGAATGGGAACAAGATCAGATTCTTTAATCAAAGGTGCTGTCAACGTTTGTGTTGTTGGTGAATGATCAGACATCAAAGAGTGGGTGGTCACTTTGGAGACAGTGCTTGGAAATAATGTAGACGAAATGACTTCTGTTTTGTCATTTTTTGTGCTTCCCAACACATTCAAATTTACTGTGGTCTTTGTATTTTCACTGTATGTTTCTGTGGTTGTGATGGCTGAAGACGTCTGTTTTGTGGTGATGGCTGAAGACATCTGTTTTGTTGTCCAGTCACGTGAATCACTAGTCGAGGTAACCGAATTCGAGGTAGAAGTGCCATGTTCAGTTGTCTCCCCATTCATTTTTTCGGTTGAAGTATTGGCATCTTCAATAGGTCGTATTGAAGTTTGAAAATGAATGCTAGAATCCGTCAATAATTTGACATCTTTAATTTCTGTGACTGCTGAACTCAAAACAGTTAAAGAACTCACTGTGCTATCTCCAGTAACTGTATCACTAGTGGGAGTACTGGTATCACTAGTGGGATTACTGGTATAGATAAATTCTGGTCCACTATTTCTAGAGGTTATGTTATTGACATAGTCCAGATTGGATGATGTTGTTCTAATCTGGGTCATCGTATCAGTTGGAGAGCTTTGATCAGATGATGGTGCATCAGTTGTTGAATTCAGAGAGTCCATCTCTACTTTCCTTGTCTCAAAACTTGCGCTATACCCTGTTGATGACTGCATGTCAACTGATGTATCAGTTTCAGATATGCCACTTAATATAGAGGTGGTTTCATCACTAACGTTAACGTGATCAGGAATATTTAAATTATTTGTAACGCTCTCTGTATTAGTGAGAACAGGAGCAGTTCCATATTCAAGGTCTATTCTGGTACCTGTTGATGTGCTTTGATGACTGGATGCTTCTGCCTTCATCGTTATCTCTGAAGAAGTCACATCACTTCCAGTCACAGTGTTGCTATCAGAGCTGTTCTCGGTATCTACAGAATTATCCACTGAGGCTGTGGTAAAGTGATCAGTTTCATTTCTGTCTTCTGGATTCTCATCATGTGGAGTCGTGATATCATTTGATGAATGTGTCGTAACTGATGCTGGAGATTGTAATTTAGTTTCAGTAGTAATTTTAGTATTTGGTATAACGTCAGTGCTACTGAAGTAGACTGGAGAGATCATATCACTTATATCAGTTGATGGATTGACTTCATTTGTATTGCTTGTACCACCTGAAGATAACCCATTCCCAACTGGATCACTAACTAATGATGTGACTTCAGTTCCAACATCCAAACCAGGTGATGTAACTTCATTTCTAATGCTGGTGGAAGCTGAAGATATAATACCTGAATCTGTAGATAACTGATTTTCATCTGCAACACTGACAGTGGATGGAACACCAAAGTCCACAGCTTTTGTTATGTAATTTTCAAGGCTAGTAGTAATGACTGAAGGTGTAAAACTGACAGACTTTGATGGAGCACTGGAATCTGTCAAAGTCGTAATTCTATATTCTTCAGCAGAAACAACTGAGGCTATTTCGTGAAACGTAGTTGATGTTATGATTTCCTTCTCAATGTTATTATCCACAGAGGGTAAACTTCCGTCAGTGGATGAAATAATTATATCTTCAGAGCTGATACCACTGTCAGAAGATACTGCTTTCTCTGTTGTCAATGTTTGATCTGGCTCTGTTGACATTGTCATTGTCATAATGTTCTCTGTTGTTAACGCTTGTCCAAACTCTGTATTTATCGTTGTTGTCATGTCTGTTGTTGAAGCTTGTCCAGACTCTGTTTTCATTGCTGTTGTCATGGTTTTTCCTGTTGTTGAAGCTTGTCCAGGTTCTGTCGGTATTGTTGTTGTCGTGCTTTCCTCTTTTGTTGAAGCTTGGACTGGCTCTGTTGTCATCGCTGTTACCATGATTTCTCCTCTTGTTGAAGGTTGTTCAAGATCTGCATTTATTGCTGTTGTCATAGTTTCCTCTTTTGTCGATATTTCTCCCGACTCAGATGGTATTGCTGTTGTTATGATTTGTTTTTTTGTTGAAGCCTGTCCATTCTCTGTTGCCAATGCTGTTGCCATGTTTTCTTCTTTTGTTGAAGCTTGGACTGGCTCTGTTTTCGTTGTTGTTACCATGATTTCTCCTGTTGTTGACACTTTTCCAGGCTGTGTTGTTATTGCTATTGCCATTATTTCGTCTGTTGTTGATGCTTGTCTAGGATCTGTATTTTCTGCTGTTGTCATAGTCTCCTTTTTTGTTGATATTTCTCCTGACTCAGATGGCATTGCTGTTGTTATGATTCGCTCTTTTGTTGAAGCCTGTCCAGGCTCTATTGTCATTGTTGTTGCCATGCTTTCCTCTTTTGTTGATGCTCGGACTGGCTCTATTGTCATTGCTGTCGCCATGGTTTTCTGTGTTGATCTTTCTTCTGGAACTTCCGGCATTGCTGTTGCCACTGTTCTCACTTTCATTGATATTTCTCCTGCTGCTGTTGTTATTGCTGTTGCCGTGCTTTCCTCTTTTGTTGATACTTGGACTGGCTCTGTTGTCATTGCTGTTGTCATGGTTTCTTCTGTTGTTGATGCTTGTCCAAACTGTGTATTTATTGCTGTTGTCATGTTTTCCACTGTTGTTGATGCTTGGACTGACTCTGTTGGCATTGCTGTTGTCATGTTTTCTTCTGTTGTTGATGTTCGTCTTGGCTTTGTGGGTATTGTTGTCATGTGTTCCACAGTTGTTAATGTTTCTCCTTGATATGTCGTCATTGCTGTTGACATAATTTCCTCAGTTGTTGATGCTCGTCCAGGTTTTGTTGGCATTGTTGTTTTCATAGTTTCCTCTTTTATTGATACTTGTACTGGCTTTGTTGATGCTGTTATTGTCATGGTTTCCCCTGTTTTTGATGCTTCTCCAGGCTTGAAAGTTAGTATTGTTGTTGTCATGGAATTCTCTGTTGTTGATGATTGTATTGGTTCTATTGGTTCTATTGGTGTTGCTGTTGTCATGGATTCCTCTGTTACTGATGATCGTCCAGGCTCTGTTATCATTGCTGTTGTGATTTTCTCTGCTGTTGATACTTGTACTGGGTCTGTCGGTATTGTAGTAGTCAATGTTTGCTTTGTTGTTGATGTTTGTATTGTTTCTGTTGATAACGCTCTTGTCAAGGTTTCTTCTGTTATTGATACTCGTCCTGACTCTGTCCGTATTGTTGTCATGATTTTCTCTGTTGTTGATCCCTGTGCTGTCTCTGTTGGCAATGTTGCTGTCATAGCTTCCTCTTTCGTTGATAATTCTCCCAGATCTGTTGGCATTGCTGTTGTCATGGTTTCCTCTGTTGTTGAGGCTTGTTCAGATTTTGTTAATATTTCTGTTTCCATGGTTCCCTCTGGTATTACTGTTGTCATGGTATCCTCTGGTATTACTGTTGTCATGGTCTCCTCTGTTATTACTGTTGTCATGGTATCATCTGGTATTGCTGTTGTCATGGTTTCCTCTGTTGTTGATGTTTGTACTGATCCTGATGATATTGCTGTTGCCATGATTTCTGTTGTTAATGTTCCCACTGGTCTTGTTGGAATTGCTGTTCCCATGCTATTTTCTATGGTTGATGCTTGTCTTGCCTCTGTTGAAATTGCTGTTTTTATGTTATCTTCTATTATTGATATTCGCTCTGGTTCTGTTGGTACTTCTGTTGTCATGGTTTTCTCTGTTAATGTTTGTTCTGTTCCATTTGTTGGGATTTCTGTTGTAGTCACCTTTGTTATTTCCGTTTTTGTTGGTATACTAGTAAATATTGTTTTCTCAGTATCATTTATTACCGTTATTGTTGTACATGTAACTGTTCTTGATTCTGCTGTTGATCCAGTTGTTAATGCCGTTGTTTCTTGCAATGCTGTTGAAACAATTTCTGCCCCTGTTGATATCAATGTTCTCCCTGGTTCTATCGACTGTTGTTTTACTTCTGCTGTGATGGTCGGTTGTGAATCTGATGTTAATGTTTCTGGATCTGGTGTTGATCCTGGTCTGCGTGTAAACAGCGTTGTTTCTTGTGTTGCTGTCTCTACTGTTGGGATGTCTGTTCTACTCACTTCAGAATATTTTGAGCCTGTCGTCAATGTAGTTATTCCTGAGTTTCTTGCTGTATCTTCTGCCATTTTTGTCTCTGATGGTGCCAGCGTTTCTATAGATTTTGTATTAGTTATTGTTGCTGTCAGAGGAGATGTTTCCATTTCTATCATATTTTCTGCTACATTTTCTGTCATGTTTGTTCCTGATACATTCTCAAAGAATACAGTTTCTGTCTTAACGAAAGGTGACGTAGACGGAGTGTATGTTGTCTGTTTCACCGTTGCTGATTCTGATAATGTTGCATTAGGTATAATTGATGATGATGATATTTCTGCTGTTGCTGTTCCTGCTACTTTTGTTGTTGATGGGGTTCTTTGTGCTGATTCTTCTGTCGATATGTGCATTGATTCTGCGTGTGTCATTAACAGGGATTCTGAGTTTGTGGTAATCGATGATGATGATGATATGGATATCATTTTTGGTGAAATGGTTCCTGCTTCATATATTGTTGATGAAGTTCCTAGTGATGTTATCTCTGTTGCTATGCTTATCATTTCTGCTTGTGTCGCTGGCATAGATTCTGAGTTTGTTGTAATGGATGATGGTGATGCTGATGTAATACTTGCTGTTGGTGTTGTGGTTGCTGTTCTTTCTGTTGTTGAGAACATCACTGGTGATGATGTCTTTGTCAATACGTGTATTGATTCTGCTTGTGTTGTTGATGGGGATTTTGAGTTCGCAGTTGTTGATGATGATGGTGATGGTGGTAATGATGATGCAGTCTTCGCTGTTTGTGTTGTGGTTGCTGTTCTCTTTGTTGTTGATAACAATGCTGGTAATGTTGTGTCTGTCAATATGTGCACTGATTCTGTTTGTGCTGTTGATAGGTATTCTGAGTTTGTTGTAATTGATAATAATGATGATGATAAGGATGAACCTTTTGCTGTTGTGGTGCTTTCTTCTTTTGTTGCTGAGACTACTGTTTTTCCTGATTCTGTTGTTGATAGCACCAGTCCTGCTTTTGTTGATGCTTCTAACATGTATCCTAATTCTGTTGTTACTGTTTTTGATTTATCTTCAAATGTCAGTGCAGTAAATGCTGTTACAGCATCTATGGCTTGTGATTCTGTTGTTACTTCTTTCTTTTGAATTGTTCCCGATGAAGATAATACAGTTCCAGCATTAGTTGATATTACTGTTGCTTGTGCATTTGTTGTTCCTTTCATTTTAGTGATCCACCCATTTCCTGCGTCTGTTGATGATAGTGTTAGTTTGTCGTCTGCTGCTGTTGTAACTGTCCTAGGCTCAGTTGTTGTTTCTCTTGCTGATGTCGTAAGTTTATTGTCTGCTGTCGTTGTTGTTACCGATCTTTCATCGGTCAATATTTCTGTTGATACTAACATTAGCTTGTTGTCTGCTGTTGTGTTTACTAATTCGTGTTCTGTTGCTTTTAATGAGTAACCAATATTTTGTGAAGCTGATACAATCCCAGTGTCCGTTACACCTAATGTTAATTTCATTTCCTCTGATATTGTACTTGATGAATCTACCGTGTTTAATGAGGTATTTTCTGACGGTATTATTCTTATTCCTGGGTCTCTTGTTGCAGTCGTTGTTTGTGTTGTTTCCTTTGCTGTCAAGGTTGATCCTTGTTCAGATGCTGTTGGTAAATTTGTTAATGCTGATATTGTTGATGACATTGCTTCAGTTCCTATTGATGAAAATGAGGTGCCTTTTTCTGTTTGCATATCTGATATTACTTCCGTTCCTATTGATGAAGAGGATGTTATTTGTTCTGGTTGTGTATCTGATGATATTGTTTCAGCTCCTATTGATGAAGGAGAGGTGATTCTTTCTGTTTGTGTATCTGATGAAATTACGTCAACTCCTACTGATGAAGAGAATGAGATTCTTTCTGTTTGTGTATCTGATGATATTGCTTCTTGTCCTATTGATGAAGGAGATGTGATTCTTTGTGTTTGTGTATCCGATGATATTGCTTCAGCTCCTATTGATGAAGATGATGTAATTCTTTCTGTTTGTGTGTCTGGTGATATTTCTTCAGCTCCTATTGAGAACGACGATGTCATTCTTTCTGTTTGTGTATGGAATGATATTGTTTTAGCTTTTGTTGATGAAGATGAGGTGATTCTTTGTGTTTGTGTATCTGATGATGTTGTTTCAGCTCGTATTGATGAAGGAGAGGAGATTCTTTGTGTTTGTGTATCCGATGATATTGTTTCAGCTCCTATTGATGAAGATGATGTAATTCTTTCTGTTTGTGTATCTGGGGATATTTCTTCAGCTCCTGTTGATGAAGTAGAGGTTAATCCTTCTGTTTGTGTACCTGGTGATATTGTTTCAGCTCCTATTGATAAAGAAAAGGTTATTCTTTCTGTTTGTGTATCTGATGATATTGTTTCAGCTCCTATTGATGAAGGAGAGGAGATTCTTTCTGCTTGTGTATCTGATGATATTGCTTCTGTTCCTATTGATGAAGGAGAGGTGATTATTTGTGTTTGTGTATCTGATAATATTGTTTCAGCTCCTATTGATGAAGGAGAGGAGATTCTTTCTGTTTGTGTATCTGATGATATTGCTTCAGCTCCTGTTGATGAAGGATAGGTTATTCCTTCTGTTTGTGTATCTGATGATATTGCTTCAGCTCCTGTTGATGAAGGATAGGTTATTCCTTCTGTTTGTGTATCTGATGAATAAGTCAACTCCTATTGATGAAGAGAATGAGCTTTTTTCTGTTTGTGTTCCTGATGATATTGTTTTAGCTCCTATTGATGAAGGAGAGGTTATTCTTTCTGATTTTTGTGTATTGATATTTGTTCAGCTCCTATTGATGAGGAGAGGAGATTCTTTCTGTTTGTGTATTATGATATTGTTCAGCTCCTATATAATGAAGGAGACGTTATTCTTTCTGTTTGTGTATCTGATGAATTGTTTCAGCTGTATTGATGAAGGAGAGTTATTCTTCTGTTTGTGTATCTGTGTTTGTCTCAGCTCCTATTAATGAAGGAGACGCTATCTTTCTGTTTGTGTATCTAATGATATTGTTTCAGCTCCTATTGATGAAGGAGAGGTGATTCTTTCTGTTTGTGTATCTGATGAATTTACGTCAACTCCTATTGATGAAGAGAATGAGATTTTTTCTGTTTTTGTACCTGATGATATTGTTTCAGCTCCTTCTGATGAAGGAGAGGTAATTCCTTCTGTTTGTATAGTTGATGATATTGCTTCAGCTCTTGTTGATGATATTGTCTCCGATGTTGTTACTGGTTTTAAAAGTGGTTTTCCTTCTGTTGGAGTTATTGTTGCTTCTATTGTAGTAAATGCTGATTTTGCTGTTGAAGGTGTTTTTCTTTCTGTCGTTGTAGGGAATATTGTTGATGTTGTTTCTAATTTTCCTTTTGAAGGTGTTGTTATTGCCATTGTTTCCAGAATATCTGTTTCTACTGTTGCAATCAAAGTTGATTCCGCACTTTCTGTTGTTGTAGGTGCTGTTACTTTTAATGTTGTTACTATTATCCCTGATTCTCCTTTTGAAAATGTTTTTAGATCTGTTGTTGCTAGATTTATCATTGCTGTGTCTGTTGCAAGATGTAATGATTCTTCAGATGATGTTGCTATTTTCTCTGTTGATGCAGGTGATTTGTTTTCCGTAGATGTCCCTGTTGTCTCCGATTCACCATTTGAAAGTGTTATTCTTGCTTCTATTGCTGCTGAAGTTGTTGGTCTTTCTTCTGCCATTGTTTGGGTTATTGTTTCTGAATTTGTTGTGAGAAGAGTAGATTTCTCGTCTGATAATCCTAGTCTTTCTGCTGTTGACATTGACATAGTCTCTGCTGTCATATCTGTTTTTTCTGGTGATTCTGTTTGGATTGCTGGTACTTTAGTATCCATTGTAAGCATTGCTGTCTGAGTTTTATCTACCTCTTTTGATGCTGAAACAGTCACTGGCGATATCTGTGTCGTTACTTCTTCTGTTTGTAGTGTTGCTTTTGCTGCAGTGACCGGTGATAGAGTTTCTGTTTTACTTACGGTTGTTCCTAATTCTGATTTTGAAAGTGTTGTAGTTGGACTTGTTCTTTCATCTGTCATAACTGCTCCTGTTCCATTTCTAATCAAGATCTTTTCTGTTGTTGTTCCTGATTCTGCTTTTACAAGTGTTGTTTTTTGTTTTGTCACTGACGATATTGTCGGTTCTATAATAGTGGAGCCTACTGAAGATATAACCTCTTTTGTTGTTGATTTGGTCCCTCCCTCAGAAGCTGTCGTTGTCCATGTGTCGTTTGCTGTCCCTGTTATGTTTCCGTTTGGTGTTGTAATCGTTGTTGACATTGTTTCGGTATTTTGTTTCATTGGTAATGTTCCTGTTGATATTGTCCTTGATGTTGTTTGTGTGGTTGTTCCTTTAGTTGATAATGCTGTTTTTAATTCTGTCGTTGATGATGATGATGACGATGACAACGGCGGCGATGATGATGATCCTGTGTCTGGTATCGTTGATGACACATCTATTTCTTCTGTTGTTGCCAAGGTGGAACCTATTTTTAAGGATGTTGTCTTTGATTGTGTCATTGTTGATGTCTCTGCTTTTGTTGTCATTGATAATTGTGTAGCAGATGTTGTTCCTGCCTCCTCCGATAAAGTTGATATTTCTACTGAACCTAGTTCTGTTGCAAGCTTCGTTGTTGTTTTTCTATCTTCAGTTACTAATGCATTTTTCTCTACTGTTGCCGTTGTTTCTCCGTGTGTTGTTACCGGATTTTCTAGACTTGGTGTTGTTGTTCTTTCTAATTCCAGTGATGATTCTGCTGTTGGTGTTGTTGTTCTTTCTAATTCCAGTGATGATTCTGCTGTTGGTGTTGTTGATAATGTTGTTTCTTCTGTGTGTTTTGTTCCTATCTCTGTTGTAACAATAGTTGGTTCTGTTTCTGTGATTGTGAAGAGCCAAGGGGTATAATTCACCAAAAGTCATCACATAAGGTATGATTTGTTAATAATATGTTCTATTTACAACGCATATTCAGAAGCTATATGAACAACGACTAATACCAAGGAAAATATGCGCGTAATTATCGTGTTATTATAGAAAAATTTCGAAATCACCAAAATCAACATCTTGAAATCAAGAGCTCATTTATAAATCTAAAAATTACACGAGTTGGTTTTCTTAAAGATTTAGATAAAAGATCTCAAACTTACATGAGAAGATCTCGAAATTACAATTCAATTTACTCAAATTTGCAGGGGAGAGGGATCTTGAAATTACGAGTTAATTATCCTGAATTATTTCCTATGAAAGTACTGTGTTGTGTGGAAATTTTGTTATATGATTTATAGCTTGGTAGCAAGCTTCCATGACCTACATGTACTACAGAAAAATGAGTAATGTTAAATCAATTGTCATGCGATTATGTAATGCACGAGAAAACCCTGGTACTATTACTTAAAATTAATTGATAAGATATATCCGGAAATAAGAATTTTCTCTCGTTCATTTTCCTATTCGATGATATACACTATTTCAAAGTACAGTGTTGATGAAGATAATCCCTTATTCATGAATGACAATTTTGCTAGTTTAGCCATCAAATCTTATATTTTTAAAGTAATTTTATATGATATATGTGTACATATTTAAAACTTACATATATATGGGTATGTGTGTGCGAGTGCAAAACTATTGGGGGGGAAATGTAAATCAATGTCGTTCAGTTAAAAAAAAAGATTTCACCTGTCATACATGCTATGATAAATGAAATAAAAATGTAAAAGTACTTACTTTCAGTGAATTTCGTGAACTCGTTGGTCGTACTAAATGTGTCATTAAATCCAACAACTGACATTTGGCAAATAATTACATATACCCAGAGTGACACCAATACAAATATGCAATCGTCCAACGCGCTTTTCACATACATGAAAATGTTCATTTTTAAAATATTTTAAATTTGTGTAGAAGATTCTGAATATGAAACACTAATTGTTTTCGTCTATTCTATTATTACCAAACCAAATTTTCATCCATCCAATCAAATTTTCAGAATATATAACTCGAACAATTAGAAATTTGATATTAATGAATCTACCTATTTCATTAACCGTTATTGTTACGTGTCTCTTAGTAATCAATATCAACGCCATATCACTTATACACAATAGTGTATCGACATTAGCAACACAAATTCAGGATCTCAATCATCGATGGAGAACCGAGGTTCATCTTGCTTCTCTCATCCCGGAGTTTCCAAGGAGCAAGAAGTGCAGCAATTCATTATATTACATGTACTAGTTTTCACAAAACATTCGTTTTTTTAGACATCACTTTTCGTATGATTTTGTTGGTAATTGCATTTTTTTAAATGCTAACCTAAAGGTGTTTTTTTCTTTGAGGTAAAATGATACATTTCTCATTCCCGAAAACGACGAAAATTGAAGTTCAGATATGATTATAATTTAACCCACTGTTTATTTTAACAAAATGATAATGATAATAAACAAGATGACCTGGCATAAAAGAAATATCGGTAACTTTTTTTTCGTGACAACAGTACCTCTCCCCTTCTACACAACTAAATGTTATGTTGTTGAGAACAACTCTTGTTTTAGTGCATGTGCACTTGTTATTCTGTCCTTAATCAATGTTGTGTGAATATCGTTATTATGTGAATATCGTTATTGTGTGTGAATATCAATTATTCTGAATATACGTTATTGTGTGTGAATATCGTTATTGTGTATTGTGCTGAATCTCTTCTGTGATATGTGCATTGATTCTGCGTGTGTCATTAACAGGGATTCTGAGTTTGTGGTAATCGATGATGATGATATATGGATATCATTTTTGGTGAAATGGTTCCTGCTTCATTTATTGTTGATGAAGTTCCTAGTGATGTTATCTCTGTTGCTATGCTTATCATTTCTGCTTGTGTCGCTGGATAGATTCTGAGTTTGTTGTAATGGATGATGTGATGCTGATGTAATCTTTGCTGTTGTTGTTGTGGTTGCTGTTCTTACTGTTGTTGAGAACATACTGGTGATGAATGTTTTGTCATACGTGTATTGATTCTGCTTGTGTTTGTTGATGGGGATTTTGAGTTTCGCAGTTGTTGATGATGTGGTGATGGGTGAATGATGATAGAGATCTTCGCTGTTTGTGTTGTGGTTGCTGTTCTCTTTGTTGTTGATAACAATGCTGGTAATGTTGTGTCTGTAATATGTGCACTGATTCTGTTTGTGCTGTTATAGGTATTCTGAGTTTGTTGTAATTGATATAATGATGATGATAAGGATGACCTTTTGCTGTTGTGGTGCCTTCTTCTTTTGTTGTGAGACTATGTTTTTCCTGATTCTGTTGTTGGTAGCACAGTCCTGCTTTTGTTGATGCTTCTAACATGTATTCTATTCTGTTGTGTACTGTTTTTGATTTATCTTCAAATGTCAGTGCAGTAAATGCTGTTCAGCATCTATGGCTTTGATTCTGTTGTTACTTCTTTCTTTTGAATTGTTCCGATGAAGATAATACGTTCCAGCATTAGTTGAATTATGTTGCTTTGTGCATTTGTTTCTCTTTCATTTTAGTGATCCCATTTCCTGCGTCTGTTGATGATAGTGTTAGTTTGTGTCTGCTGCTGTTGTAACTGTCCTAGCTCAGTTGTTGTTTCTCTTGCTGATGTCGTAAGTTTATTGTCTGCTGTGTTGTTGTTACGATCTTTCTCGGTCAATTTTCTGTTGATACTAACATTAGCTTTGTTGTCTGCTGTTGTGTTTACTAAATTCGTGTTCTGTTGCTTTTAATGAGTAACCAATATTTTGTGAAGCTGATACAATCCCAGTGTCCGTTAACCATAATGTTAATTTATTTCCTCTGATATTGTACTTGATGAATCTACGTGTTTAATGAGGTATTTTTCTGACGGTATTATTTCTCTTCCTGGGTCTCTTGTTGCAGTCGTTGTTTGTGTTGTTTCCTTTGGCTGTCAAGTTGATCCTTGTTCAGATGCTGTTGGTAAATTTGTTAATGCTGATATTGTTGATGACATTGCTTCAGTTCCTATTGATGAAAAATGAGGTGCCTTTTTCTGTTTGCATATCTGAATTACTTCCGTTCCTATTGATGAAGAGGATGTTATTTGTTCTGGTTGTTGTATTCTGAGATTATTGTTTCAGCTCTATTGATGAAGGAGAGGTGTTCTTTCTGTTTGTGTATCTGATGAAATTACGTCAACTCCTACTGATGAAGAAATGAAGATTCTTTTGTTTGTGTATCTGATGATATTGCTTCTTGTCCTATTGATGAGGAGAATTGATTCTTTGTGTTTGTGTATCGATGATATTGCTTCAGATCCTATTGTGAGATGATGTAATTCTTTCTGTTTGTGTGTCTGGTGAATATTTCTTCAGCTCCTATTGAGAACGACGATGTCATTCTTTCTGTTTTGTGTATGGAATGAATATTGTTTTAGCTCTTTTGTTGATGAAGATGAGGTGATTTTTGGTGTTTGTGTATCTGATGATGTTGTTTCAGCTCGTATTGATGAAGGAGAGGAGATTCTTTGTGTTTGTGTATCAGTGATATTGTTTCAAGCTCCTATTGATGAGAGTGATGTAATTCTTTCTGTTTGTGTATCTGGGAATTATTTTCGCTCCTGTTGATGAAGTAGAGGTTATATCTTCTGTTTGTGTAATGGTGATTTGTTTCAGCTCCTATTGATAAAGAAAGGTTATTCTTTCTGTTTGTGTATCTGATGATATTGTTTAGCTCCTATTGATGAAGGAGAGGAGTTCTTTCTGCTTGTGTATCTGATGATATTGCTTTCTGTTCTATTGATGAGGAGAGGTGATTATTTGTGTTTGTGTTCTGATAATATTGTTTCAGCTCCTATTGATGAAGGAGAGGTATCTTCTGTTGTGTACTGATGTAATTGTTTCAGCTCCTGTTGATGAAGGAGAGGTCATTCTTCTGTTTGTGTATCTGATGAATATTGCTTTCAGCTCCTGTTATGAAGGATAGGTTATTCCTTCTGTTTGTGTATCTGATGATATTGTTTCAACTCTTGTTGATGAAGATGAGTTGATTTTTCTGTTGGTGTATCTGATGAAATAAGTCAACTCCTATTGATGAAGAAGAATGAGCTTTTTTCTGTTTGTGTTCCTGATGATATTGTTTTAGCTCCTATTGATGAAGGGAGGTTATTCTTTCTTGTTGTGTATCTGATATTGTTTCAGCTCCTATTGATGAAGGAGAGGAGATTCTTTTGTTTGTGTATTGATGATATTGTTCAGCTCTTATTGAAGGAGACGTTATTCTTTCTGTTTGTGTATCTGATGATATTGTTTCAGCTCGTATTGATGAAGGGAGGTTATTCTTTCTGTTTGTGTATCTGTGATATTGTCTAAGCTCCTATTAATGAAGGAGACGCTATTCTTTCTGTTTGTGTATTATGATATTGTTTCAGCTCCTATTGATGAAGGAGAGGTGATTCTTTCTGTTTGTGTATCTGATGAATTTACGTCAACTCCTATTGATGAAGAGAATGAGATTTTTCTGTTTTGTACCTGATGATATTGTTTCAGCTCCTTCTGATGAGGAGAAGTTAATTTTCTGTTGTATAGTTGATGATATGGCTTCAGCTCTTGTTGATGATATTGTCTCCGATGTTGTTACTGGTTTTAAAAGTGGTTTTTCCTTTGTTGGAGTATATGTTGCTTCTATTGTAGTAAATGCTGATTTTGCTGTTGAAGGTGTTTTTCTTTTCTGTCGTTGTAGGGAATATTGTTGATGTTGTTTCTAATTTTCCTTTTGAAGGTGTTGTTATTGCCATTGTTTCAAGATATCTGTTCTTACTGTTGAATCAAAGTTGATTCCGACTTTCTGTTGTTGTAGGTGCTGTTACTTTAATGTTGTTTATATATCCTGATTCTCCTTTTGAAATTGTTTTTAGATCTGTTGTTGATAGTTTATCATTGTGTGTCTGTTGCAAGAATGTAATGATCTTCAGATGATGTTGCTATTTTCTTGTTGATGCAGGTGATTTGTTTCTGTAGATGTCCCTGTTGTCTCCGATTCACTTTGAAAGTGTTATCTTGCTTCTAATTGCTGTCTGAAGTTGTTGGTCTTTCTTCTGCCATTGTTTGGGTATTGTTTCTGAATTGGTTGTGAGAAGAGTAGTTTCTCGTCTGATAATCTAGTCTTCTGCTGTTGACATTGACATAGTTCTGCTGTCATATTGTTTTTTCTGGTGATTCTGTTTGGATTGCTGGTACTTTAGTATCATTAGTAAGCATTGCTGTCTGAGTTTTATCTACCTCTTTTGATGCTGAAACAGTCACTGGCGATATCTGTGTCGTTACTTCTTCTGTTTGTAGTGTTGCTTTTGCTGCAGTGACGGTGATAGAGTTTCTTGTTTTACTTACGGTTGTTCCTAATTCTGATTTTGAAAGTGTTGTAGTTGGACTTGTCTTCTCATCTGTCATAACTGCTCCTGTTCCATTATTCAATCAGATCTTTTCTGTTGTTGTTCCTGATTCTGCTTATTAAAGTGTGTTTTTTTGTTTTGTCACTGACGATATTGTCGGTTCTATAATAGTGGAGCCTACTGAAGATATAACCTCTTTTGTTGTTGATTTGGTCCCTCCCTCAGAAGCTGTCGTTGTCATGTGTCGTTTCGCTGTCCCTGTATTGTTTCGTTTGGTGTATGTAATCGTTGTTGACATTGTTTCGGTATTTTGTTTCATTGGTAATGTTTCCTGTTGATATGTGCTCTTGATGTTGTTTGTGTGGTTGTTCCTTTAGTTGATAATGCTGTTTTTAATTCTGTCGTTGATGATGATGATGACGATGACAACGGCGGCGATGATGATGATCTGTGTCTGGTATCGTTGATGAACAATCTATTTCTTCTGTTGTTGCCAAGGTGGACCTATTTTTAAGGATGTTGTCTTTGATTGTGTCATTGTTGATGTCTCTGCTTTGTTGTCATTGATAATTGTGTAGCAGATGTTGTTCCTGCCTCTCCGATAAAGTTGTATTTACTGAACCTAGTTCTGTTGCAAGCTTCGTTGTTGTTTTTCTATCTTCCAGTTACTAATGCAATTTTTCTCTACTGTTGCCGTTGTTTCTCCGTGTGTTGTTACCGGATTTTCTAGACTTGGTGTTGTTGTTCTTTATATTCCAGTGATGATTCTGCTTTGGTGTTGTTGTTCTTTCTAATTCCAGTGATGATTTGCTGTTGGTGTTGTTATAATGTTGTTTCTTCTGTGTGTTTTGTTCCTATCTCTGTTGTAACAATAGTTGGTTCTGTTTCTGTGATTGTGAAGAGCCAAGGGTATAATTCACCAAGTCATCACATAAGGTATGATTTGTTAATAATATGTTCTATTTACAACGCATATTCAGAAGCTATAGAAAACGACTAATACCAAGGAAAATATGCGCGTAATTATCGTGTTATTATAGAAAAATTTCGAAATCACCAAAATCAACATCTTGAAATTAAGAGCTCATTTATAATCTAAAAATTACACGAGTTGGTTTTCTTAAAGATTTAGATAAAAGATCTCAAACTTACATGAGAAGATCTCGAATTACAATTCAATTTACTCAAATTTGCAGGGGAGGGGATCTTGAAATTACGAGTTAATTATCCTGAATTATTTCCTATGAAAGTACTGTGTTGTGTGGAAATTTTGTTATATGATTTATAGCTTGGTAGCAAGCTTCCATGACCTACATGTACTACAGAAATGAGTAATGTTAAATCAATTGTCATGCGATTATGTAATGCACGAGAAAACCCTGGTATATTACTTAAAATTAATTGATAGAAATTATCCGGAAATAAGAATTTTCTCTCGTTCATTTTCCTATTCGATGATATACACTATTTCAAAGTACAGTGTATGAGATAATCCTTATTCATGAATGACAATTTTGCTAGTTTAGCCATCAAATCTTATATTTTTAAAGTAATTTTATATGATATATGTGTACATATTTAAAACTTACATATATATGGGTATGTGTGTGCGAGTGCAAAACTATTGGGGGGGAAATGTAAATCAATGTCGTTCAGTTAAAAAAAAGATTTCACCTGTCATACATGCTATGATAAATGAAATAAAAATGTAAAAGTACTTACTTTCAGTGAATTTCGTGAACTCGTTGGTCGTACTAAATGTGTCATTAATCCAACAACTGACATTTGGCAATATTACATATACCCAGAGTGACCACAATACAATAATGCAATCGTCCAACGCGCTTTTCACATACATGAAAATGTTCATTTTTAAAATATTTTAAATTTGTGTAGAAGATTCTGATATGAAACACTAATTGTTTTCGTCTATTCTATTATACCAACAAAATTTTCATCCATCCAATAAATTTTCAGAATATATAACTCGAACAATTAGAATTTGATATTAATGAATCTACTATTTCATTAACCGTTATTGTTACGTGTCTCTAGTAATCAATATCAACGCCATATCACTTATACACAATAGTGTATCGACATTAAGCAAACACAATTCAGGATCTAATCATCGATGGAGAACGAGGTTCATCTTGCTTCTCTCATCCCGGAGTTTCCAAGGAGCAAGAAGTGCAGCAATTCATTATATTACATGTACTAGTTTCACAAACATTCGTTTTTTTAGACATCACTTTTCGTATGATTTTGTTGGTAATTGCATTTTTTGAAATGCTAACCTAAAGGTGTTTTTTCTTTGAGGTAAAATATACATTTCTCATTCCCGAAAACGACAAAATTGAAGTTCAGATATGATTATAATTTAACCCACTGTTTATTTTAACAAAAATTTAATCAAAATGATAATGATAATAAACAAGATGACTTGGCATAAAAGAAATATCGGTAACTTTTTTTTCGTGACAACAGTACCTCTCCCCTTCTACACAACTAAATGTTATGTTGTTGAACAACTCTTGTTTAGTGCATGTGCACTTGTTATTCTGTCCTTAATCAATGTTGTGTGAATATCGTTATTATGTGAATATCGTTATTGTGTGTGAATATGTTATTGTGTGTGAATATCGTTATTGTGTGTGAATATCGTTATTGTGTGTGATATCGTTATTGTGTGTGAAATCGTTATTGTGTGTGAATATGTTATTGTGTGTGATATGTTATTGTTTGGTGTAATATCGTTATTGGTGTGTAATATCGTTATTGTGTGTGAATGTATGTTAATATGTTATTGTTGTGTGAATATCGTTATTGTGTGAATTCGTTATTGTGTGTGAATATCATTATTGTGTGAATATATCGTTATTGTGTGTGAATATCGATCGTTATTCGTGTGAATATCGTTATTGTGTAATATCGTTATTGTGTGTGAATATCGTTATTGTGTGTGATATCGTTATTGGTGTGAATATGTTATTGTGTGAATATCGTTATTGGGTTAAATTCGTTATTGTATG
>CAJDSM010002265.1:590-14014 GCA_903981925.1 Ostrea lurida
ATAAATTCTAAAACTTTAGAATTAGCCATAACATTTGCATGGTAATTGATTAGAAATTTATATTTCACAGTATTTTCAAATACTACACATTTTTCAGACGTCATAACTATTGAATGGTAAGTGATATCGCTATCATACATTCATTACTTTGTATTCCTTATGACAAACCCTTTCAATGGGTATCAAACACGCGACCTCATGACACAGGGATTAATCCGTGTAAGGGTTTGCCGTATCTAAAAAGGGACAGGTATGCATGTTTATTCTGTTAAATTAATTCTCTCTCTCTCTTTCTCTCTCTCTCTCTCTTCTCTCTCTCTTCTCTTAAATTACCAAGAAATGTTTGCATCGTGGTATTGATGAGACCTTTAATTCTAATTCGACGTCTTCACAATAACGACCATGTCTTAGTTCGCATTAATAATGCCTTACGTCGTTTAAATTGAGTACAAATTTCGATTAGTCATTCCTTAGATATTCTTATAAAAACCATTCAATTTGCGAATACTGAAATGAGACAATACAAAACATACATTTCATATATGTTCACTGGAGATGAAACTTTTAAACAAAAAAGGCGAAGTTAAACATTGTGTCAAACGTAATCATAATCAAAAAACACATACAAAATCGAGTGTAGGGCAACACGGACCTCCGACAAAAGCGAAGGTAGGATCAGGTGCCATGGAGGAGTAAGCATCCTCTGCTGACCGGTCACACCCGCCGTGAGCCCTTAGTCGAAATAAAGTAAACGGGATTACCCGTAGTCAAATCTAGTAGGAAAATGACAGTCTAACAAAGGGTATGAAACAAATCAGTCAACATATGACTTAGTGAAAATTTGTAATCGCAAACAAGGTCATTATAGCGACCGTAGAATTTGCGAAATGATGATTTAAACGAGATTCGTTTAATAACCCTGCAGCATCAACTTTTTTTGTTAGTAGTTGGCCTCGCTTTAAAAAATCCGCATACGCATAGCATGCTCTTGCAATATCGAATCAACTGGGAGATATACACACCATAAGCAGGTGATAGTGGTATATTACTACATAGAAAAGGAAAGTTGACGATTGCAAAGTCAAGAGTCATCACGCTTATCATATAATGTAGTTGTCAGTCTGCCATTAGAGTCAATGTTAAGTAAAATATCCAAATATGAAGCAGATATGTCGATTCTGTGGTGTCCTTTATGTCGAGTTCTTCGGGATATATCAAATGGACATAATTGTGAAAATGATGATTGCTAATTGATAGCACATCATCTATATACCTATATGTAAGGTTGAAGGACACGGCAAAGTTTTTTGTTTTATCCCGTAACAGTTTCTGTACAAATTCTGCTTCATATGAACAAAAAAAGTCTGCCAATAAGGGGGCACAATTAGTGCCCATAGGAATACCTACGGATTGTTGGAAGACCTGGTCTCCAAAGACTACATAAATATTATCTATAAGAAACCCAAGCATGCTCTTTAATATCTACTTCAGAGTACTTGTGTGGGCAATCAGAGTGTTTTCTAAACAAAATATGTGTCTTGTTTCCCAACGACTAGAAATTCGTATTTTCGGGTGCCGTTTTTGTTAAAAAGCAATTATCTATAATCTTAAAAAGCCTAGATTTTTAATTTATCGTGAGGAATCGTTGTGTAAAGTGTGGAGAAATCATACGTTTTGATGCAGTCAATTTTTTGAAAATTGTTGTGATTTTAGGTTATCCAAAAGCTCTTTAGAGTTTTTAAGAATCCACATCTGATTGACACACTTCTGGAATATGAAGTGGAACAGTATCTTGAAGAGATTCTTTGATAGCTGTTAGTAGTTTAGTCAAATGTAGAGAAAGAGGCTTGGTAGAGCACTTACTGGAGCCAGCGATGTATCTTTGTTTGTAAGGGTTTTTATGCAATTTTGGAATCCAATAAAGGTATGGTAATTCAAATTGATCCTGATTCTTCGGAATATTGAAAGTGTTTAAAACAGAAAGGTGATTTTGAAGAATTTCATCTTTTGTGAAATTGCTTAGAGTGTAAGTAGGATTCCCAGATGTTGAAGTAAACCCTAGTTCATTCAAAAGACAATTATAATAGTAACTTTTACAAACAAAGACAATGTTGTTACTAGCTTTATCAGCTGGAACCAGTACAAAATTTTCATGTAGTCTATGTAACTCATTTACCACTTCTGGTTTTCTAAAAACAGAGATGAAAGCAATCACTTTTATCCACTAAATGGGGTTTTTCTTTTTTTCAGATTAAAGAAATCTTAAAAGACAATTAGTTTTGTTCTCAATGTCTAATAGTTATCATCGTAATTATTCCTGGGATGATTCATATTCGTTTCGTTGAACAGTTTTCCAAACACTGATTTGACTGCGGATTGCTCCGTTTACACGATCAAGACTATGGGCTCGCGGTGGGTGCTTAATTTCTTTATAGCGTTGAAACACAATCTGCAAAACATATTTCCCTACACACAGTATCAAAAATTTTTGAACAAAAACGGCACCCGAAAATACAAGTTTCTGGTCATTGGGAAACAAGATACATATTTTGTCAGAAACCACTTCTGATTGCCCACACAAGTACTCTGAAGAGATATTAAGAGCATGCTTGGGTTTCTTATAAGATAATATTTTTGTAGTCTTTGGAGACCATGTCTTCCAACAATCTGTTGGTATTCCTATGGGTACTAATTGTGCCCCCTTATTGGCAGACTTATTTTTATATTCATATGAATCAGAATTTGTTCAGAAACTGTTACGGATAAAAACAAAAAACTTGCCGTGTCCTTCAACCTTACTTATAGGTATATAGACGATGTCTTATCAATTAACAATCATAATTTTCACAATTATGTCCATTTGATATATCCTGAACACTTGAAATAAAGGACACCACAGAATCTGACAGATGTGCTTCATATTTGGATATTTTATTACTTAATATTGACTCTAATGGCAGACTGACAACTACATTATATGATAAACGTGATGACTTTGACTTTGCAATTGTCAACTTTCCTTTTTTGTGTAGTAATGTACCACTATCACCTGCTTATGGTGTGTATGTCTCCAGTTGATTCGATACGCAAGGGCATGCCATGCGTATGATGTTTTTTAAAGCGAGGCCAACTACTAACCAAAAAGTTGATGTTGGCAGGGTTATAACGAATCTCGTTTTAAAGTCATCATTTCGCAAATTCTACGGTCGCTATAATGACCTTGTTGCGATTACAAAGTATCACTAAGTCATATGTTGACTGATTTATTTCATACCATTGTTAGACTGCCATTTTCATACTAGATTTGACGACGGGTAACCCCGTTTACTTTGTTTCGACTACAGGCTCACGGCGGTGTGACCGGTCAGCAGAGGATGCTTACTCCTCCATGGCACCTGATCCTGCCTTCGCTTTCGTCGAAGGTCCGTGTTGCCCTACACTCGATTTTGTATGTGTTTTTTGGACTATGATTACGTTTCATACTTTGTTACTTCGCCATTTTATATCATACAGAATTTAAATTTTCAAGTTCATTAAACAATCATCATTGATTTCTTAGCCATATTAGCTGACCATGCTGGTACAACCATGCACAGCTCTACAGGTTTATAAAGGTTTGGATACAACGGTCTTAATTTGGACCAACTTTTTGAATCGCTGATAGAGTTTGCAAGTATCACCTTCTATGTATACATGTATTTCTTTTTATTTTCACTGAATATCTACTTAATATATAGATCTGATGATAATAATCTCCAAATCCAGCATGCATTGTGATATGTTTAGCAGCGACGATTACATTATATCAATATTATGGTAGTATGAACCATCGAACGCAGTACCCTTTACATAACAAGGCTTCAGGTTGCATTGATGAAGTTTATTTTCCCAGGTTACATGTCCATGTTACAAGCACTAAACTTCAACGTAAAACTGTAAACAAGAACGAAGCATGTTATAGCGCTTCTAACTAGCGTCATTTTTCAAGGAACAATAACTAGTCACATCTTAACATCTGAGATAGGGGAGCCGGTAACAACATATGATTCAAAGTAGCATAATCTGTATCTTTTGAATTTTATTACACTGTGATTTCTTTAAGAAAATCGAATATATAAAAGGTAAAAACGTGAACCGCTTATGTTACTGTTTCATCTTCTATTCAGTAATATGATTGAAAAAATATATCACGATGATACAGTTGAACTTCGATATATCGAACAATGATATCTCGAATACCATAGTTATGTCGAAATGATTTGGAGGTCCCAACTACCTATTTCCTTTGTAATTTAACCATCGATATCTCGAAATTACGGATATCTCGAACTTTTTTTTTCTTTGTCCCATCAAGTTCGAGATATATGTTGGTGTTATTATAAATTTCAGATGGAGATGCTACACATTATTATTACAATAATGTACCCCCATATAAACAGGTAAAAGAAATCAAAGTATTAATCACCACTTTACCTCATTTGCACGTCGTTTCTATCTTTTTAAACTAACGGTTTGGCATAAACAATAGAATTGTGGTACCGCATGATTCTAATCTCAAACGTACACACACGTATTTTATACAGCATATAGCTTAAGAGTTCCGATACTACATTTAAATGGCCTCTGTGTTCGCGTAAACATTAGAGTTCCAGCCCTTTGTTTATCCTCGTATTGGCGGATTTAACTGTAGTGATAAGTTTAAACATGGTGCAACTATGACAGGGACTTTTGAATTGTGAAGCTAAGACATTTAACTGAGGCAGGGCCGTCACGTTAAATGACCCATAGGGAACCCTTACTACTTTTTGTTATATGATATGGGTGTTATTTTGAAGCAAGCTTAGATATACAAAACTGGAAACTTTCTATTGTTCATGGTCTTTGCGGTTAGTGACCAATCATTTAAAGAGGTTCGCACCTGAGATTTGGGCTAATGTTTATTTTGGGGAAGTATATTTTTGATTCCTACATTCAAGGAGAATTGGGGAATCAGAAAGAAGGACTGGGGTTGTCATGCTTGTTATTGAGCTACAGTGTATAAAACATGGTTTTTTGCACTTATAGGGACTGACCCAAGATATTTGATCAAACGATTTTTCATTTTTGATGTTCAATATTGAATACATAGCTCATTTTAAGTCTACTTTCAAATTTTGGATTTTTTGAAGGCGAGAATTAGAGCTCTATTTTAGCCGTAAATCTTTCTAATGTAAACAGAGAGTCGAGCGTCTTTTAACCGCTGGATATAACGCTACATCTGGGATGGTGGTTACGCGCAACAATGCGTAGCGGTTCCGCAACAGGAAAATGACCAACAAATAGAGTAAACATCAAACTTTTACATGTATTCACGTATTAGTTCAGGAAATTTTAATTTGCAGAGTCAATGCCCGATTGCGGCACAAGAATCGCCATCCGAAATGTAGCGTTGTAACCAGTGTTCATCTTTATAAACAAAATATGAATCGCTAATTTTGTAATTAATGGATTTTGATGCTGCACAGTCACAAATTTGAATTTAATACACATCAGACAAGACATTTAGATCATAAAAAGTGAAAAACAATTTTTTGAAGAAAAATCGTGAATCAGTCCCTTAAGAGTTTACTGAAGATATATTCCTTTAACAAACTCCCCCAAAACACGTCTACAAAGTCGAGTGTACATGTAGGACAACACAAACCTTCGATAAAACCGAAGGCAGGATCAGGTGTCATGTAGAAGTAGATAGTAAGTTATATCGTCCTGTGCAGTTGTGCTCAAAAAGTTAGGAGATAAATTCCTTGATTCTGGACTTTGGAGATTGATCACTGTTCATTATCTTTGCCTTTACTAAAACTTAAACTAAGGTCGCAAAGGCATTTGATCGTGTTAGTCTAGTTATATCACCTTATTTATTTTGGTCAATATTTTCCTTGTCATTTGAAACTTTTATCTTACCCCAAATCAATGATTATAATTTTATACAGAGTATGTTTTCTCGTGAAACTCATCCCATTTATCGCAAGGAACATAAATCTGTTTAGGAGAAAATAAATACAATTATAAAATATAGAGACATATCTTGTAGCTGTAAATGTTTTCAAATCATTATTGTTTCGTGAAAATCGGTGAAATTATACGAACTTTGCAGCCAATACTTTTCTTCCTGTTATTCACAAATTTTAAGTACCATCAATCCCTAACAGACACATCACTTGTGATCTTCTAGTGGGAAACACGAGAGTTGAACAATGACTGACATTGTTAGTAGACTCATAATAAACGATAAGGGTTTGTTAATATATATTGTTGATGTTTTATTTAGGCCATTAAATAAACCAGAAACATAGCTAAGACAAGTGGATACACATTGAACATTTCTGGACTCCTCTGTCTCTAGAAATTAAGGGATGGAATACAGGCTCACGGCGGGTGTGACCGGTCAGCAGAGGATGCTTTCTCTTCCATGGCACCTGATCCTGCCTTCGCTTTTTTCGGAGGTCCGTGTTTCCTACACTAGATTTTGTATGTGGTATTTTGGACTATGATTACGTTTTTACTTTTTACTTCGTCATTTTATATACATGTAACAACTATAAACAAATTACAAATTTTCAAATATATTTTGTAAAATTACACACCTAAGTAAGACGTAAATGCACAGCGAGGGACGCTTGAAATCCAGGAACCCGTGAAAGCTGTTCCAGTTCCAATACAGTATTTTTAGGGGGGGGTGAGCTACCTCATGTAATTTGTGCTTAGCTCTTTTACATCTGTATTCGTGATGAAATCGTTTTATTGAGCAGAGATAGCGAGTTACCCTGAAAAGTGCAGTATTTGAAAATAACAAGTCCTTTCATTTTTTGGAGAAATTGGGAGAATTTAACAACATCTATGTCACTTTCACCAATACATGCATTTTTATAATATTGAATTATTGGGAATTATGTCACCCTGATCAATTTGCAATATATATTTCGTTACGCGGCGTAGGAATACATAATGTTGGTAACATGAAAAATATACGAGTGTCATCAACTGGATAAAGGGGTAAATTGATGATAACTATAACCATAACTAACTTGTAACTCATTCAAGTTGGTAATCGGTAAACTATAGTTAATACGCTTACCCACTAAGCATAATGATAATGATCTTGTAAAATTTAATTGCTAAAAAGCAATGCAAAACTTGTTGTTCAATCCCAAACACAGGACTGTAATTAATAAGTAAATGTTAATACTACACTATACTTGCAAATGGCACTGTGTTGATATATGTAGAAGACATGATTTTTCGAAATGCAATTAACACTTTAGCTGTGTAATTAACACTTTATAAATATTGGATTTTCTTTACTGTGGCAGTGTAATACTCAGCCACAAAGAGATTGTCTCTGATGTCCACACACAAACCGTGCGGATAGCGCAAGTTGTGAATGTAACGGAAGAACTGTCCGTCCTGATCTAGGATGTGGATACGATCGTTTCTACAGTCTGCTGACAGGATATAGCTATGGCTGTCTGTAGTGATACCGGCGGGATAAAATGATTCATTAGAAACATGACCAGTGTATCTAAACCGGAATATTCCGGACTGATTGACCACCACTACTGCTCTAGCTCTATAGTCAGCCAAACAGATATCCAGGTTGATATTCTCACTGATGCATTTAGTGCTATAATCAGATGAGTAGAGAGGACGACCCTGATCATCGAACTGGATAGTTTGTGTTTCTGTGGAGCCAGAGTAACGGACAACTTTCGATTGCTTTTCATCATCACTGATCATAGTAACCAGGAGATCACCGGAGGCGGTACTGCAGACATTGAGAGGTACCCACCCCTTTTGTGTGATTATTGTGCGTATCTTATTATTCTTCACTAGATTTACAGTTTTATCAATAGGGTCAGTATAAACAAGATCCCCGTCCTGATTGACTGCAATGTCGCATGGCACGTTCCCTGACTTGGTTTTTATAGATGTCAATAGTTTATTCTGGAGATTGAGGAGTTTCATGACTTTGTTTCGTCCACATATCCATACTTGTTCATCATTGAGACACCTAACACTGTATAGTGCGTATTTATACCCAGTGTCTATAGAGCGTTGCATTGCGGTTTCAGCAAGCATTGATCTGACTGTCCTAATTGATGATATGGATAGAGAACCAATCATTTCGTTCAGTCGGTCTGTGTTCATTGTTGGAGTAGATAAGCTGGGTAATGTTAGTTTGATTTTAGGAGGCAATTTATTGAATTCCTCGTTTCTAGCTTTGTAAGCTGATGTTAAAGAGATATCATTTGTGCCCAGGATGTTTTTCATTTCCAGAATGACCTGTTCGATTTCACTCATTCTCTGCGTGATTTCATCTGTGTGTTTTTGTAAAACAGCCAAATGTTTGTTTTTCGTATCGTCGATTTCAGATTTCCGTCGACTGATAATGGCAGTTATTTCCTGGTGTAAGATTCCCCCTTGTTGTTCTACAGCAGTGATCAGTTTCGCGTAATTCCCTCCTACTCTAGCCTTTTCCATTTGAACGTCGGACGCAAGTTTTTCATACTTGGGGTATACTTTAATCTCGAGTTCTTCTAAATCTTTTTGCAAAAGTTGTTTTTTAGATATGAGTTTTTCCAGAACATCAGATATATCGTGACCTTTGTGAGTGCCGGAAGTGATGCAGGTAGAACAGGCAGGAATGTCACATTTCTCACAAAAGAATATGCAATCTTTGTCAATGTGCTTCAGACACTTTGAGGATTTAAAATTAAAATTTTGGTGTAAATTATACTGCAAGACATTGTGCCTTTTAGAAGGATTAGAAAGGTGTTTGGGTACACAGTTCGTGCAAAGACCGACGTTACAATGTTCACAGCAATAGAGAAGAGGCTCAGTTCCACACAGGTCACACAGTAAGACGTCCTGGGCACGCGGGTCCATGTCGAAAATCTGAGTTTACACTAGTAGTGTACTGCTAATAAAAGAAATACACTTTGATAAGTGATGTTAATTTGAACTAGTTTAAACAATGTATTCACATATATTGTTGTTTTGTTGGTAATGGATAATGTACCAAAGTTCTACATGTTTGAAGCTCACGACACTCTCACCTTGACGTAAAAACTTCATACACATTACACAATACAAGAAAGAAATGTCCTTTGTTTCAGGAATATACATAAAGGAAGGTTTATATTTACAAATAATTTAATTTTACTTGTTACGAGCAATTTGATTGGATGAATTAAGATTAAGCAACATCAGATATTTTTGTATAATCTAACCCTATTAGAATGACGTCACAATGCATTCGACGGTGTTGTTTCTACTTTGCTGCTACGGCAAAATTCGTCCAACTCACGCAAAATCATTATTATTTTGCAAGTTATTCATCACTTAACGTTAAACACAATTTTCTTAATCAAATTATAAGGAATAAAGCTAATTTTGACCTAGGTTATACAATATTATCTAACTTAGTGCAGTTCACGTTTGATAAAACCTGCTTTGCGGATTATAATCGTATAACCTAGGTCAAAATTAGCTTCATTCCTTATTTATTGACGAGATTTAATTACATATTAGAAAAGAACAGTGATAAAAAGCACATGTTAATTATTGATCATCCATGGATAAAATGCTATATATACATGTATATATAACATTCGTCGCTGCACATTCCAATGCATGAAATCAGAATCATCTCCATATGTGTGTTGATTCAGGTTTAATAATTTGACCTTTTCAAACAATATTTCTTACAATATATATTTATCTAATTTGTCTCGTAAAATGAATATTGTCTAACCTGTAAATATTCAATATGGCCTCCAAACAGCCGCCGCTTCCTGGTGTATCGACACTTCCTGGTGTATCGACGTAAAGATGATGAGCGGAATTACTGCACAGACCCAGTTACACAATTACAATAACCTTTATTATATACTTCTCATCTCTCACGTGATCTAAACGGGAAGTGCATTGAATTGCCCAACATCGACAATAATATTCAAATTCATAAATGCTCAAAACTCTGAGGTTGAAGTAAGATACTCAGGGGAAGTGTTTAGTTTGTATTACTCGCTTACGATCCACCACTGCTATATTCCTGGTTTAACCAGGAATTGAAGCTTGCATGTACCAGGAAAGAATGTAAGATATTTACTATTTAGTAGAGACATAAAGACGACGTTACATTACATCCGATGTGAAAATACAAAGCAATACCTAATCCTGCCTTCGCTTTTGTTGGAGGTCTGTGTTGCCCACACTCCACTTTGTCTATGTTTGTTTGGAATTATGATTACCTTTAACACGATATTAACTTCGCCTATTTATATAAGTACAATGTTCATTTACTCATTAATTATTATAATGTGTAAATAATACACATGCTAAATATAAATCTTGTATTTAAGATAACATAACTTTTGTTAATCTATTTCAATAGACATTGTTGGATGTAAACTGTAGGACTGGGATTCGATAACCCAACAATAGACATTGGTAGTATTTAAACTGTAGGACTGGGATTCGATAACCCAACAATTTCGCAATACTACAATGATACACAACTACACAAAAAAACACACCGCTCATGCATACTCTATGTCTAAAATTGTGTCACACGCCTATCATAAGAATATATTTTCATTATTTTCTTAGCTGAGGCTTAAACATATTCTCAGAACGACACCCCTCTACTTATCTAAGGATAAATAAAAATAACAGAGATCGATTTATACGAAGAATAAATATTACTTTGTAAGTATACAGTTAAGGAATTTGTTCTCTCTCTTAGGCAAAGTATTCTATGGTCATCAGTTTTTATAGTAAATATAGAATTGCGGAATTGCGGAAATCCCCTCCCCCGTAAATACAGATTAGTTGAATACAAACTTCTTCAATATTACTCAGCTTTCGTGAAATAAAAATTGAGTCAATTTCTTTTTTCTAGTCATATTGAGATACTGCTTTGTACAGAAACAAAATTTCCTTGATTGTAATCATCTTACTGAACCAACTAGGATCACGGATTGTTATTATTTTGAGATACAATCTCCTAAGGTAAGAAGAATATCGATGTACCAGCCAGCTTTCACGAAAAACGATTAGTATCAAGAAAATGTTTGTTCACTTTCCCAGTTAAAAGTTCCTTAATACTGATCAGCCTTCATAAGAAACCAGTCAAAATAAAAGTTTATCTATCTACTTATCATTTTGTGTGGGAAAATCAGCTGAATTTGTTTAGAGTGTGGGCTCTTTATAAATGACCGGGTTTTAATCTATAGTGTACGAAACATAGGTCACTGAACATAGACAATAAAGCAAACTAACAACTGGACATTACATTACTTTCAGATTCTCCATCGTCAGCTGCACATGTTTATGTAGCAATATTCCACCACCACTTACATATGGTGTTTTTGTTTCTCAACTTATTCGATACGCAAAACCATGTTCTGCGTATGGTCAGTTATTTTTTGATCGATGCAGGCTACTGACAAAAAAGTTGTTGATGCAGGGATTTTAAAAAGGCAACATTTCGCAAACGCTATGGTCGTTATTTAGTCTGTCAGTACGGCCTCTCATGAGTCAAATGTTGTGTGACGTGTTTCATAGCAATTGTTGAGCCATTTTGACCACGGATTACTCTGTTTACCCATAAAGACAATGGGCTCTCTAAGATGTGTCCAGTCAACAAGAGATACTTACTCCTTCCGATGAACCTAATGTCATGTCTGGTGTGTCCAGGGGTTTGTGTTTGCTCTATTTGGGGCTTACAAGATTGATCACTGCTCCATAACATGCCTTTTTGCTAAACAATATCTGTAAAATTGTATCATAGTTCCTGATTAGTGCTAGGAACTAACCACTGTGATTGGATATTAGCTATCTTTTATTCACAAAATGTTTTATTTTTTCGCATTTACGATATTGATCTAAAACGCAGACAGACGATGTTTTAGTTATCAAATATTACATCTATGAACTTTCCCCCCACAAACCTACCATTCATAAAAGTCTTGATTTTGCTTAATATCATATAAAATTGTTCCATTGCTTTAAGAGTAAAAAAGAACACATCGAACAATAATCAGTTTAATAAATCTCCAAACAAACTTATAAGCTTTTGAAATTAAATAAGAGTCAAGAGAATGCCAAACATCGATAGGAGGAGCAACTGTTCTCTATTGCCGGCCACGCCCACCGTGAGCTCTATATTTTGATCAGGTACATAGATTAATCCGTGGTCAAACCATTGCATAACGACGAGTACAACAATTAGTACATTTACGAAATTAAAAACTAAAACATCGTATTTCAAGCCATGAATTATTCACAGGATGAAATCTTACCTTTCAGTGAACTGAAAAGTCACTGAATGGTAACTGAATTATTACTGATAGGTACTTTTCAGTCACCTCTCAGTTACCATTTCACTGAATGACATGTACATTTCAGTGATCTTTCAGTCCTTTTCAAGTGACCATTCCATTCAAGTTTCAGTGACCATTAAGTTACTTCAGTGACCATTCAGTCAAGTTATCAGTGACATGTACAGAAGTTTACAGTCACTTTTTTGTCCCTTTCAGTGCCCGTTCAGTCACCTTTCAGTTACCATTTAGTCCCCTTTCAGTGATCATTCAATTACATTTCAGTGACCATTCAGTTACCTATCAGTGACCATTCAGTCATCTTTATGTGACCATTTAGTTATCTTTTAGTGACCATTTAGTTACCTTTCGGTGACAATTCAGTCACCTTTGAATGAGCATTCAGCCAAGTTTCAGATACGATTTTATCATATTTCAGTGACCATTCAGTCATGTTTCAGTGACCATTCAGTTATGTGTTAATGATCAGTCGGCGAAGTTTCAGTGATCATTAAGTAATTCCAGTAGCCATTCTGTAATATTCTGTTTAATTTCAGTATCCATCAAGTCATATACTTTTAATTACTAGTTTTGGTTTTGTGACACAATGTGAAAAGATACAAATAAGCATCGTATGATGATTTAAGAGAAATGTCCTTACATAATGAAGTATAAAATGTTTATCACCTATTGTGGTATCATCCTAATATCCCCATAGTCGTGATATGAACATACTTCAATCAAAATAACCTATGGAAGCTTGACAATTCATGGTCCGGTTGTTATCAAGATTATCCCAATATATTTTCATGTGAAATTCAATGTTTTAGCTTCTATCTATTCCCATGGAAAATTTGAGATTCCACCCTCTGTGACCTTGAGACCCCCCAAAACAACCCCCCCCCAAAAAAAAAGCCAAAACAAAACAAAAACGGGATATCAGCAGGCTTGTCTGAAACGTTTCATATCCATTGTTAAGATAATTCATACACTGATTTTGACAACGATTTTCTCTGTTTACCTGATCAACACAGTGGGCTCAAGAAGGGTGTGGCTGGTGGCAAG
>CAJDSM010002266.1:0-14527 GCA_903981925.1 Ostrea lurida
CTCAGGTGACCTAAAAACTCTTAATGTTTTCTGTTATCTTTCTATTCAAAATTAGATAATTTCAAGAAAAATATCATCTGTAATAATTACCAAAATTGCCCCTTAAGGTGCGGGGGTACTGAAATATATAATTTGTGTCCTTTTTGTTCAAAACATGCCTCATATGAAAATTGAAAGAAATGGAAAGGTAGTTACATGTATCAAGAAGAGGTTAAAAATGTTCAATTATTAATGCATGATGGACAACAAGGGATGCAAAGCAATAGCCACAGGCCTAAATTGGATACAAGATAAAAGCTATATTGATTTCTCAATTTTTGACAGATTCTCCATTAATAAAACCTTGCATAAAGATAAGTTTCCCTAGGAGTCGAGGTCATTCAATAGATAATGTCCTTGTAACTAGTTTTTGTAGTGTAATTTGTCTTTGATTTCAAATACATGTGCAAGGATGCTGTCTCCCACCAAAATCTTAGTTTCTATTGGTTTTAAAAATTTTTTAAATATATAAAGTTAACATCTTTAGAATGGAAACTAGATATTCTTGAGTTTCTGTTTTTGGGGTGTTTAATTTAGTTTTTTTTTTACAATTGTAGGAATATCGCAAGTTGCAAAGCGATGCCTGCTTTGCAAAGCCTCTATATCTTCCAGAGTTATATATTGTTACCTGATGCCACTGCTCCTGACACTGCGTACAGAAGCTGTAGAAGCAGGCGAGGCAGTGACCCAGCTTAAGCTCCTCCTCTTTTTCCTGAATGACAGGGTTCTGGCAGCGGGGGCACCAAACAATGTCCCCCATGCAATCCAGTCCTTTCTGAAATGCCAACACTCTATCACAACATAGTTTATTACATGTTTGTCATTAAAAAAAAAACAAAAGATATACATATTATGACAGAAGCTAATTGTAGAGAATTTATCATTTATTGTGTAAACAAAGGTTGAGGTAAGTTAGTTTACAAAGTTTTCAAAATATATGATTATCGATCTAAGTTTATTATGTATATCACATTTCAAGTATCCCTGAGGTAAAATATTTCAAGTATTCGTTAGGTAAAATGTCCCATTTCAAAGTTATATTTGTCACTGTTCAAACTTAAAATGATCTAAATTACAAAATTAAAAATTCACTGGCTTGTTTAAACAAACAAAAGACTCCGAGTCATTATTTACACAACACAGAGTTTAAATATTGCTCTTATTTTTGCATTAAGAAGGTCCAAATCTTGGTTGTCAACAAACTGCAATGAAAGTCATTTTCCTCATGAATGCACTGTAACTGTGAACAATACACCTAGGAATGTTGATGAATAGAGTACATTTATTCTTAAACAGCTAGGAATTTCAATACAAAATAAAAGTAGACTGACTATAATACGGTGCTCATGACATTTCTAGCACTAGCGACTTGGTCTATATTCTGCCGTCCTTCACTTAGCACGAGGAGAATGTGTACTGAGTTTGACAGTCCTAGCCCCAATAGTTTGGTCTTAATCTGCCCATAATGTTTTTTAATTAACTGATACCATGACCTTGACCTTTGACCTAGAAGAACAAAAATCGTCTTCCACTTGGCATGAGTAGTATGTGTACTGAGTTTGACGGTCTTAGCCCCAATAGTTCAGTCTGTATTCTGCCTAAGAGGTTTTTCTATTAACTGATACTACAACCACATGACCTTTGACCTCTAACCTTGAAAAGCAATAAGCATTTTCCTCTCATCATGGCAATCAAAAGTACCAAGTTGTAGGATCCTGGAGCTTACAGTTTGGTCTGTATCCTACTTACAAGGTATTCATACTAAGTGATACTACAGCTTTGACCTTGAAAAACCATAGACATCTTTCTTTCATCATGGTGATCAAATGTACCAAGTTGTAAGATCCTGGAGCTTATGGTTTGGTCTGTATCCTGCCTACAAGGTTTGCCTATAAACTGATGCTATGGCCTTGACCTTTGACCTTGAAAAACAATAATAATCTTCTCTCATCATGGTAATAAAATGCTAAAACCTACAGGCAATGTGTCATATATGGTGAATATAATTTGTTTATACCCAAAGTATCTTTCACAATAGCTTACATCAAGAAGTAAACCTAACTGAGTCTTACCCTTAGAGATAAAGTTTCATATCTTTCATACTCCTCCGGAGTAAGGTTGGCTGATACCAGTGGTGGGGGGATTTCACATTTGCAGTCTGTTTCTGGACACCTGAAGTCACAGTCATATATAGTGTTCATCTATAAAACTAGTATTGCTTGTTAATTTGTCAGATATTAAGAACATTTACTAGTGGTTGGGTAGTAAAAGTAACATTTACTAGTGGTTGAGTAGCAAAAGTAAGCAATCTGTTAGTGTAAAATCTTAATGATTTCAATCAAACTGTTGAATTTTGAATTCAATCAACTCTTGAAAACCCTAACTCTTCATAACTCAAAGTTTTTATTAAAAAATAAAATATTGCTTGTTAGCTCTGACTTAAGATGAAATACAGTCGAACATCATTATCTCACATTCATTATCGTCAAAACTCGATGGGACCAATAAACAGAGGCCACGGGCCTTGACGGTCACCTGAGTATCATAGCCAACCAGGAGTCTCATATTTGCATTTCTAAATCTCAATACGGAGTCTTTTATTTACATGTTGAACATCTTTCAAATATGCATATGGTTCCTATTCATATACACAAGAAGATATACATTTCAATCTCACAGATTGTTCAAGAATTTTAAATGAAACCACTACTTTAATGTCCAGTGAGCTTGACCTTTGGACCCAAAATTCGATAAAGAACATCTCATTCTCATGAGTAGTTTATTATGATGATATAGTGACTCTAGGTAGAAAGGATAATTGCTCTAGAACCCGGTGACCATATTGCTACTTTGATGTCAAGTTGCACTTGACCTTTGACCTTTTGACCCCAAATTCAAAAGGGAAATATTCATCCTATGAGTATCATATGTATGATAAAGTGACTCTAGGCAGAATGGATAATGCTCTTAAGCCCAGACATAATATCGTTACTTCGATGTCCAGTGTGCTTGACCCTTTGCCCTTTTGACCCCAAATTCAATAGGAAACACCTTTGTCCCATGGGTAGACCATATGCACTATATGGCAAGGCTAACACTAAAAGTCTGGGAACTATTCTGTCTCAGACGGATGGACAGACAACCGATTCCAGTACTAAAACACACCCCCCCCCCTTCCCAACTGTTGCATGGGGTTATAATTATAATAAAAGCTCCTTGCTCATTCTAATATTCATTTAGTTTCACATTAATATAAATAGCATTGAAAAGATGCTTTTCAAATGTTTTACATATAAACACTAGTACCATGTCTAGTCCCCAACCCCCTGGGGTCAGAACCCCTATCCCGGGGATCACCAAATTTACAATTTTGGTAAAGGCCTTCCTGCTCTGCATCACTATGCATTTGGTTTCTCTCAGACATGTGCGGTTGTAAGAAGAACATTTTTGAAATTGTCATTTGGGCAGTTTTGCCCCACCCCCAAGGCCCCAGGGTGCAAGAGACCTGAAATTTACAATTTATGTGGCCCTTGTCCCAAAGATGCTTCATACCAAATTTAAAAGAATTGGACAGGTGGTTATCAAGAAGAAGATTAAAAAGATGTTAAATTGTTAACGGATATTATGTACCAAAAATTTGGCCCCATCCTGGGGTCAGAACCCTACCCCGGGATCACCAAATTTACAATTTGGTAGAGGCCTTCCTGCTCTACACACTATGCATTTGGTTCTCTCAACATGTTGTGTGTAAAGAAGAAGATTTTTGAAAATTGGTCACTTTTGGCGTTTTTGCCCCGCCCCAAGGCCCCTGGGGTGCAAGAGACCTGAAATTTACAATTTATGTGCCCTTTCCCAAAGATGCTTCATACTAAATTTGAAAAAGAATTGGACTGGTGTTATCAAGAAGAAGTTAAAAAATGTTCAATTGTTAATAGACATTATGTACCAAATTTGCCCGCCCTGGGGTCAGAACCCCTACCCCGGGATTACCAAATTTACATTTTGGTAGAGCCTTCCTGCTCTTACATCACTATGCATTTTGGTTTTTCTCTCAAACATGTTGTGGTTGTAAAGAAGAGAATTTTTGAAAATTGGTCACTTTGGGCATTTTTGCCCGCCCCAAGGCCCTGGGGGCAAGAGACCTGAAATTTACAATTTTGTGCCCTTGTCCCAAAGATGCTTCATACTAAATTTGAAAAGAATTTGGACTGGTGGGTTATCAAAAGAAGTTAAAAAATGTTCAATTGTTAATAGACATTATGTACCAAATTTGGCCCGCCCTGGGGTCAGAACCCCTACCCGGGGATTACCAAATTTACAATTTTGTAGAGGACTTCCTGCTCTACATCACTAATGCATTTGGTTTCTCTCAGGCATGTTGCGGTTGTAAAGAAGAAGATTTTTTGAAAAAATGGTCACTTTTGGGCTGTTTTTGCCCCCCCCCCAGCCCCTGGGGTGCAAGGAACCTGAAATTTACGATTTAGTGCCCCTTGTCCCAAAGATGCTTCATACCAAATTTGAAAAGAATTGGACTGGTGGTTTTCAAGAAGAAGTAAAAATGTTCCATTGTTAACGGACGACACACGACGGACGACGACGGACGAAAAACCAATTGCAATAGGTCACCTGAGTATTACTCAGGTGACCTAAAAAGTTTGAGATATTCCGTGAATTCGAGATATCGAGCGGTAAAAATACTAAGAAAACAGGTGGTTGTGTCAGACCTCCAAATCAGTTCTACATAACCATGGTATTCGAGATATCTGTGTTTGAGATATCGTGATTCAACTGTAATGCTATCAATAAATTACTTGAGGTTTAAAACATTGCCGTCCTTAATGTGTGTCCTGCAGTATTCATCCACACAGTCCCGACAGAAGTGATGTTTGCACGGCTTTATCCGGACAAAAGTCCTGCCTGTCTGCTGCAGGAAACAAATTCCACACTCCTGTTCACTCTGAGTGAATTCCTCTTCCTCTCGGAGATGATCATACCTTAACAATATGATGAAATTATGTCTGTATCAATATCTATTCAAGTTTTTTGTCCATTGAATAAAGAAATACAAAATTTCTCAAGGCTATATTTTTTCTTTATTTGGAAGTTTTTAAAAACGTAGAAATGAGTGCATCATACCAAAATATGAATTTGTACATGTTACAACTTTGAAATATGATATCGAATGATAAAGTATAAAAAGTTTCAAATTTGAAACTTAGAAATCTTAATTATAGGAGTATCAAAGCATGAAATGTTTTACATATCAGAAATATGAGTATCAAAGAACAAAATGTTACATGTATGAAATACAAGCCCAACCCCAACCCCCCGTAGCAATATTGAAAAGGATCAACATTAAATTCAGAATGTCTGTGATGATTGTAAAAAATATGGTATATCTGTACTAGTCTGGGGTTCAAAAACAATACTCCTATTTAATCTCTCATGATTCCAAATAACCAGTCATGAGTCATGACCTTTGACCTTGCAACTTAAAAACCAATTGGGAGGGTGTGTGTGTGTCACCTATTCTTTACTTCAAGGGATACTAGTGCACCAAATTTTATGTCTGTCATCAAAGGGTTTTCAAATTAAGCAGTAATATAATAAAAACCATCTACTCCTTAGTATGCACTAGTATACCAAGTTTAATTCATGTACCAGTTTACCAATTTTACTGCTAGTACCAGTTTACTAACTTTAATGTATATCAAGCAAAGGGCTCCGAAAATATTCAGCTGGCAATATCTTCCTATGTCCAGAATAGTTTACCTCTTGACCTTTGACTTTTGTGACCTCAAAATTAATAAGGTCATTTATTCCCGAGACAAAAACCAATGTACTACACTGCACCAAGTTTGATATCTGAATATCTGTCAAAATCAAGGGATCGCAAGATCTAAGCATACAATATATTACTGTGTCAAAGGTAGTTTGACCCTTGACCCTTTGAATTCAAAACCCAAAAAAGTCATCTACGGTACTCGCTAGGGAAAACCATTATAACAAGTTCGATGTTTGCCACAAAGGATTCTTAAAATATTGAGCAGACACACTTGGTCTACAAACCAACCAACCTACCAAATGGCCAACATACCCACCAACTGACTGACAGGTACAAACCATCCACCCCCCTCCCCTTAAGCAGTCTTCGACACTAATGCTAGTCCAGTCTCCCAAGGCTAGTAAATTTTGAACCAAAATATCAGTTACGAGTAGTTTGGTGGACTACTGAAAAATTAAAACCCTAATGTCTAATCTAGAACACAACCGTGTCAATTCTACTCATAGAAAAAGATAGCTTATAAGGCCAAAAAAATATATGTGTGTTTACTGTCACCTCCTGGAAAAAAATAGGGTTGGTTGGTCAGGTTTTTTTTGCTATTCAGTATGATTGATGTTTGTGTATATTATTTGTGCAATTATTGTATGTATACAGTTTTAATCAGCCTGTCGACAGCTAAAAGGATGTGTTATCTTGTGCAAAAGTGGGGTAAAAATCTGTTAGGCTCTGGAGAGAGACAAAATTTTGGGTAAATTACAAAATTTTCCAATAAAAAGTGTTTAGGGTAGGAGTGATAAAATGGGGTCGGTCGGACGACAGTTAACACACATATTTTTTTTGTGGAGGGGGGGGGGGGGGCGCTAAACTGCAATTCAAGCATATAATTTACACCGAAAATCCATAGTTTCACCATTTGGGAGAAGCCCCATCCTGCTCCGCTCCAAACCCCTTTAACACTTTGCAACTGCTGGAGGCAGATTCATTACTGACCTAGGACTAATTAATTACAGAATCTACTGGTCCTTTGGACTACTATTGTGAAAAATTAGTGTCAAACACTGTTAATTAAGCAATGAATTATGATTTATTGAAAGATGTAGTCTCATAACTGCACGGTGTGTGCATACAAAATTGAATAACGCGCATTAGCGCGTTATGAAATTTTGTTTGCACACACGTTGCAGTTATGAGACTAGCATCTTTCAATAAATCATAATTTATTGCTTATATTTTACATTCTTAGAAAATGCATTCGTTTGTGCTTTTATTGTAATATGTTTTAAACTTTCGGCTAATCCTTTGGGGAAGTGGCGGTTTATGGACAGCATTAGGTAAGTAATTGTTACGTCACAATGAAATGTACACGAAAAAAAGATACCGCAATATGAATTTACGCACTCATTGATGTCATATCGTACATGACAAAAAGGAGTGCAAAATTAAAAAAAAAAATATATAACCCAAGTATTTAATTATTTTTCTTGAAAATAAAAACATCAAATTGTCAACAGTGTATTACATTTTCAACCTAAAACAGTTCATATATATACATTATTTAAAACCCTGTAAGTAGTTCTTGTATTCATACCCCAAACCAACTTTGGTGATTCGGTCTTTGCAGTATAAGCACATCAATATCAAAATAGATTCTAATGCTTTTTATTAGGGGATTAAATGGTAAATGTAAATATGGGAGCATAAATATGCTATCTGTTAGAAATAGGAATGCTGAAGTATGACATGGATGGTATTGATTAAGTTACCTGAGGATATTAGCCACAGCCTCCTCTACTTCCATACATTCAGATAGGACTCTACTGTCACCGTCTTCTGCTGCATCATCCGTCTGCAGTAATATTCTATCACTCAAACCAAGGTGACTGCAAACAAAAATCTGTATTTTGTATCTACAGTCAAACCTCATTATCTCAAACTCGATGGGGCTGAGAAAAATTGTTTGAGATATCTGAGGATTCGAGGGTAATATATGTAAAGAATAAGTGGTTGGGACTTATGATCAGTTCGACATAGCCCTGATATTCAAGATATTCATGTGTGAGATAGCAAAGTTCATCTATAATTGAGAAGCAACACAGAGCTATATCTGATAAAACTTAGGGCAAAACCATCATACCATATCCTTTACAAGTAAAATTTGATGTGTCAGCTTAGCACCGACCTCAATATCTCATATTGATCAATGTTCAAAATAAATGACAAGGAATTTAATATAAGTTGATTAAGTGCTCATTGGCTACCAATTAGACCATTATCCAATACAGAAAAAGCCTGGAGAGTAGATGAATTGAGACTGATTTTACAGCTATGGAAGAGAGAAGGACTGACATTCCTAAACAGAGCAATAACTAGCTGATATCCTGGTTTCATGGTTACAACTTTTAAATGCAGCAAATATCAAGCCAGAAAAGAGAGCCTGATGCACAATGCATGCGTTCATCACATATATTGATACTTATGGTCTAATTCTGAGTCATTCAGAGCTCAAAGGACAGCCTGTAAATTCTGTATACTACTCAAAATGTACATCATATATCTATTCAATATAAATTATTTGATAAACTTGAAATGATATGACTTTATCATTTCACTCATAGATCTCATCTCTGGATCTGGTAAATGTGCTCAGGGATTTTTTTTTTTAACTTAAAACATTTCCTTTCATAATAATAATAATCCAAAACATGTCAATGGAAACAAAGTTGACCACAATTATTTGTAGTAAAAGCAAGCATAATTAAAGTTTGTATTTGAAGGCAAAAAACATATGCCTCCCCCCGTGCGCTGTCAGTTGAGTAGTTTCAAAGCGCTTACAAGGTTTTTTATGAGGAGTTTTGGCAAAAATCTAAGTTCAAAGGACATAACTCCCAAAACATTTGGAATCAAAATTTCCTGGTAATATGCAAAACTAAATAAGATTTCCTTGCTACATATCAAGTTTCTTAAAAATCGGATCGGCAGTTTCAGAGGAATTGCACCTACAAGGTTATTTATGAGGTTTAAAGGTAAATTTCTAAGTTCGACGGGGCATAACTCATACAAAAATAGGGAATCAAAATTTCCTGGTAATATGCACAACTACATATGAGTTCATGCTACATGTCAAGTTTCTTCATAATCAGATCAGTAGTTGCAGAGGAGTTGCACTGACAAGGTTATTTATGAACGATTTCAGGCAAATTTCTAAGTTCGAAGGGGCATAACTCGCACAAAAATAAAGGGATCAAAATTTCCTGGTGAATATGCACAACTTACATATGATGTCCTTGCTACATGTCATTTCATCGAAATCAGCATCAGTAGTTTCAGAGGAGTTGCACTGACAAACTTTGTGATGGACACATGGATGGACTGACAGGCCAAAAACAATAGGTCTCCCCACCAAAGTGGGGGGAGACATAATTCTGCATCCACTATATTACCAGATCAGAGTTTGATCCCTGTGTCAGAGTTTGCTCCATGGCTTGAAAGACTTCAAAGGAATTCATTCAATGACCCGCAATGGTTTCAAATTGAATGTTTTTAGTATGTGGGTTACTAATTAATGGTCAATGGAGACATATTCAAGAGAATGGGAATACATGTATTTTGTAAAATTGTGACATATAGGACATCAAAAGTTAACTGGTGGGCTGCACCAAGTCATGACCCTTTGATTTTTGTATGAGGTCATTTGTGCATTTTTTTTTTTTTTTTTTTTTTATATAGAATGTAATGGTGAAATTTTGCATACTTGCCCACTTAAGTCTAGTCCACTAACTTTTTGACATGAATTAGCACAATCAATCAGTCTGTTCTGTATAAAATACTTTCACATTTCTTTGCAATGTTTATTCATACTGAAATGGAAAAAAAACTTACTCCATAATATTTTCTTGAAGCCACATGATCCATGTAAACAGAACTGGCATATACATAGACTCCTCCCACAGCCTGTCCATCATCTGACACAAAGAGGTCATGTGGTGCGAGGTCAACCATGGACAAGACATCGTGAACTTTGGAGGGGCACTGCTGGGGTATTCATGGGGAAGTACAATAGTTAGACTGATGGGGTATAAATACTTGACTGTAACAGAGCCAATTATTCTCATCCCTACAAAAAAAAAAAAACCTTAAAAGTTCTGATTACATCCTACATCAGATCAATTTAACGTTCATTTCTCAGAAATTCAGTAGACATAGCAACCTGAGTCTGATCGCTTAAACATAGAAAAGTCGACATTTTTTTCCAGTTCTTTGGATGGCATACATATGTCCACTGTAACTGCTTTACCGGAGGACTTGACTGGTATATCCACCTACATAATCAATAATTCATTCTTATCCACATTGTTTACATCTGCAGAGAATTCATGAGAAAAGGGCTATATAACAGCAAAAACATCAGAAATGTAAATATTACAAAATAAACAGTAACAATGCAATGCAAGCGTAGCATCCCCTCGCAACACAAGGTTTTTAAACAAAAGTCAAAAGTGACCTTTGACCTTGAAAATAAATAGGGTTTACCCTATCCATGGGCAACATTTGTGAAAGGTTTGATGATTATCTGATGAATGCTGTGTCCACTATCTTGTTCACAAGAATTTTAGTCAATAGTCCATAGTGACCTTGACCTTTGACCTTGAAAATCAATAGGGTTCATCCTCTCTCCAAGGGCAACATTTGTGGAAGGTTTGATGATTCTCTGATGAATACCCTTGCTTTTATCTTGTTCACAAGGTTCCGGACACAGGCACACACACGGACGCACAGATACATAGCGATGCTCAATACCCTCTGGCAACTACGTTGCGAGGGGATAAACCAAGTGTACATGATGACTGTGTAACAACAAAATGTCTTTGAATGTATGGCTTTCCTGGAAAGGGGGGGGGGGGGGAAATTAAAAAAAATATTAGCTTGAAAGAATAACCAACAAATGAGGATAAAAACATATCTGACTTTGCAAAATTCATCCACCACCATCAAGTTGTTCTATGAAAATGGTAAATACAACATCTGGCACTGCACAATAAGGAATATGATCATTAATTTTCTTTTCAATATTTTGCATGCTACAGTTTACAATGTACCTGAATACAGAAGAGTCCATCCTTTGGTTCACTGTTTGCGTCTACTTCTGGACGACTCAGAACACTTAATGCAACATCTCCTTCCCCAGGTCCATAAATAGATTCAAGGGCCATCACCTTTAGTTTATCGAAAGGAAATAAAAAATATCTATTGCATCATAAGAATTTAATATAAATAGATGTACTTTATCTTCCCTTACCCTAACATAATTTGCATCATACTCCCTGATTCTAACAACAATTTTTTTTAATCTCTCACCTGAGTGACAGCACCCTGCTCATTTACAGATTCTTACCCATATACTAATGATCCAGTACACACTACAATTATACTATCACAAACTGTACCTACCATATTGCTGTTGGTAAGATTCTAAAAGATTACAGCAACAATTTTCACACCTTTTAAACTGTATGCCTACTCTAGCCCAGGAAACAGGAAATCAAAATTCATTTTAAGTAATATTAACCATATACATATATACATTAGAGAAATAATATTGCCAGAAAACATTCCTACAAAAAACTCATTTCAGACTTTTTCAAAAATATTTCTGTATCACTGTTTTAGTATGATTCATGGTGAAGGAATACCGTATATACTCGCATATAGGTCGACCCACGTATAAGTCGGGAACCCCTCTTTCAGAGAAATTTTGAAGAATTTAACATTGACCTGGCGCATATAAGTCGGATATAATTTTTGTCAAATTGTCTGCCATCTTAATATTCATTTTCTAGCAAGAATAATGTTTCTTTGATACTGTATATTGTAATCAATTGTTACCGGTAATTTTTGTATTCCTTATAGGGGTTCTAAATTGATCACTGTTCGCTTTTTTCACAATGTTATTTAAGGTATCGCGCTTGTTGGGTTTGCTACTGACTAAACCGTCATTGACGCATTCAAAATTCCGTTAAATGTCACTAGTTGTATGGCAAGAAAAATATTATGATATTGGTACTCGCATATAAGTCGGACATAGACTTCAGGATCGATTTTTTACTCCCAAAAAACCAACTTATATGATACGGTAACCACCATGAACATACTTAAGATTTTTCTACACAAGCCACCGGCACTTGGATCTGTAAATAAGATACGATGTCTGTATACTAATAATAAGACGTCATATCTAATATTTACAGAAACAAGTGCCTGTGACACAAGCCCTAGCTGTAATAATCTACCCCACCCCCCTTTTTTTTTGGGGGGGGGGGGGAGCTACATAGGCCCCCGTGATTTGCTTGAAGAAATATTCAGTGTTCCAGCTAGGATTTCAGAGGGGCAGGGCGCATACAGGGGCAAAACGGGCACATGGAATATCATTTGCACAAAATGCACGAGTCTTCAAATCTTCGGATTTATCCATGCAAACGGCAAACAATTGTTTTGACAATTTTTTTTAATAAACAAAACTGAAACAACCCAGAATAGCACAGGATTTTATAACTGAATATAACATTATGTTCATTTAATATTATTAGATAGCATGATTGACACTCGTGTGATTTCCGGTAGAGGAATTCGATGTTGGCGATTAGCGGCGACATTTCGTCAGGTGGCAGTGCTTATTGAAAGCCCTGAGGTTGTCAATAATGGCTAATATCACCTCTCCACCCTGAGCTTCATGCAGATTAAGATGTCCAATTGGAGTAATTGGAACACCGTCTAGGCAATTCACGGACTACCGATTGTAAACAAACATTTTTAATCTTTTTCAAAAATGTACAACGGGTACCGTCAGATCCTTCTTGAAGGAGAGGGGCGCGGGCAAAGGCAGCGCAGGGCACGCGCCCTTCTATTATGGCTGCAGGGAACACTGATATTATTATAATTTTTATTTATCTACTTTCTATTTTTCAATTCATCACCGCGTACTCATAGTACACGAATACTGAACCTACTCTATAGTGGTGTCAATTTTTTTAAAATAAGACAAAACACATTAGTCGATAAAATTGCCGACTGTTCGAGACGAGCCCGTGCGGTGCCGAAAGTGAAAGAAGAAAAAAATTTAGTTAAACTTCTGCTTCGCATACTGCTTGAGCCATTATGAACTCTCATTAGTAATTTTCAGTACTCTCTGTGCCTACCCTACCTCGTCACTTTGCTCTAAATAGTTATTTTCATGATGCAATGCCCACTCCTGGCCCTGACAACAGGGTCCGACATCTCCTCCAGTCGCCATTTCGAGGGTGTTTTGTTTATGTCATCCGGTATCACTATGTATAGGATTTACATGCCGGTATCATCCTCCATCCTCTTCGCAAATAAAGTGTTATTACACCACGGTGTGTCAATATTTACATTCTGTCAGAAATCTGTGTACGGTAGCGATGTCTGTATATTACTTCCGGTTCTTAGATTTAGACAATTCAAGCGTAGTTTTGTCTGATGTTTCATTTATTTATTTTGAGCACGTTAGGACCCTTCATTATTTATAGAAAAACGAATAAAGTACAATATAACCTAATAAATATGCTGTTTTATTTTCTAAGCTATTTTCCTACCTATAGTCTATATAATAAGAAAATCTGTATGTTTTCAAAGAAAACAGGTCTTTCTGTTGCTTAGTAAATGTAGATACATATATAGATATAAATCATTTCTTATTGAACGCAATTTTTACTCATTTCATATGATATAAAGTAAGCTGGGGCATATACACGCAGTTTGTAAAAAAATTGCATAAACTGTCTTTAATTACTTTCATTCTTCAGTAAATTGTGTTTCATAATATTAATTGATGAATATTTCTAAGAAATATATATATCAATCATACCAATTTTGCTGTTGGAACAAAATGGAAACGGAAAATAAAGCCAAACATATTGTGACAACATTCCTGGAATTGTTATATAGTGGGAATACACTCCAATGCTACTTTAATGTCCAGTGCACTTGACCTTTGAACTCCAAATTCGATAGGGAACATTTTCAACCCATGAGTAGTCCATATGTACGATATGGTGATTCTAGGTAGAAAGGATTACACTTTCGAGCCTGAAAACCTCTGTGTTTACAGACGGACTGAGGAATGGATGGACGGGCAACCTTATTCCAGTATAACACCCCCAACTTCTTTCCAAGGGGTATAATAAGCAATGTGTTCATAGGCTTCTATGATTGATAATTCTGTCCTGTAAACTAAAGTGAAAAGGGAACGATTTGTAAACAGGTGTCCATTTTCCCTATCTCGTAGTCCAGTTTGTTTGATCTCTAGCCTATTCCCAATAGTCAGTAAAGGTATATTTATCATTCCATTGACAGTTTGTACGTGAAGATTGCAAATGTCAAGTGAAAAGGGAATTTATCTGAGGCCCTAAAACTCCTTGATGTGTAGCAATAAGCCTAGGTTCGATCACCAGTGGCCGGATAGCTCAGTTGTAGAGCAACAGAATTCAGATTCAGGAGGCCCAGTTTCAAATCCCAGTCTGGTTCCCTGCATTTTCTCCCTTCCTGTTACATTTGGTGCCGTAGACCAGCCCCTGGAACTGACAGGTAAAAATGCACCTGTTGGGGGATAAAGATCCTGGGATGATGTCTGCAAGCTGTGAAGACATTTTAGGATGGAGAAATGTAGCAGTCAGCCAGTTTTGATTG
>CAJDSM010002266.1:14552-41124 GCA_903981925.1 Ostrea lurida
TGCTGACTGGCAGTGTGGTTTGGTAGGACTGCAGGATGTGGGGTGGGGGGTGGTGGTGCGGGCCCCAGTTCGAATCATGCAATGCTGGTCCGTCTATTTCTCCCTTCTGGATACTGCGACACACATCAACTTAGTGTGTCTCTTTAACTTGCTTGTTCAAACGCAGATCGCAGTACTAGACCTTTCCTAGGTGATGCAAGAAAACTTTCAATCATGGTATCACGGCCGACTAAAATAAAAACAATGGTATAGACGACAAAAAAGAATATACATGTCTTGTACTATGCTTCTAGTAAAATTGGTAATGGTACTTCATCTGCTGTTTAAGTTACAGTTGTAAAAGAAACCAATGAACGGACATAACATTAATCAGTTTTACTCGTATACGCGTTCACACCAGGTCAATGTAGAAGATAACCTTCTGCATGCGGGGTCCCAAGATTAGGACTCAGTGAATCCTAAGATGATGCTCCATGAATCTTGGCGAACTTTACATAATTAAGAAATTGCTGTAAATAACCAGTTCCGGACCCTCCCATGTTTGTTGCTTGTAAGATTCAACGTCGGATCGACAGCAGCTCGTCACCATTAGTCATCCCGACTTCCATATCATTTAGCATCTTGCAAGCGTGCCCATTAGTGCGTCTCTACCCTTCATTTCCAATTTTGTATGCGAATATCAACACTATCAATTAAATTCCCTTATGAGAATTGCAAAAGGAATTTTTCAGGCATCTTGAAAAAGAATTGGTATAAAACTTCATTGGGGAATGAGCAATAGTGATGGTTACAGGGTAAGATCTATGATTGGTACAGATTGAATTCTCCAACTTTTATGCCCCAGGAAGTTTTCAGAAGGCTTTTTATTACTTTAATAATCATGCCAATATTTATATAATAAGGAAGGCAAAAAACTTTACCAACTGCACAATCATGCCACAAGCGTTGAGTAAACGTTGATACTGATTTAGTGGACATTAGAGATAATTCTCAGGGCTACTCAGGTTTACCAGTAGTCGCATTGGCTGTTTCATTGGATGGATTAAAGATTTGAGTTATCCTTATTTCTTATATTCGGTCTGATAAAGTACATGCACCTATTGATTGAGAATTTTACCTATGTGTGCTTCAATTGAATATAGTCGTTAGATTCCTGATTGTCGCGAAACTGCAACGCGGTTTTATCCACCGTGTAAAACAAGCTATTTTAGAATCTCTCAGCATCGGCAGATACGTTTGAATAGTGTGAGTTAATCTACTGTGTATGATAGTGTTACTTGCAGGGTCTATACTAAAGTATGACAATGTGATCCTGATGAAATTTATTTAGTTTCTATAATGTGCAGTTTATCATATCATTTTCGCAGCAATGTAGACTCAGTGTTGTTGGTATTTTTCTTCATCTTTTTAAAAAGCACAGTTATATTTCATATGTTCCGGTTTGTGTCTCATTACTCTTTCCTATTACGATGCCTAACCTAATAAAGGGATAGGATGCTGAATGTATTTGGCACTTTTCAAGTTGGGTGAGGTGTTTAATCATTTGGTCTTGATCACCTTCCATATCAAATCCTTGTCACAATCTCGAGGTTTACTGTAGCAGTAGTTTATTAGCAATCCATAAAAGAGAGCTTTTCAACTGTTGTACAAAGTATATACTTTATACAAAGATGACCGACCTCTGGATATGGAAAACGCTATCCGGTGATCCGCAATGAATTTACACAATTTTTGGTAGGGCATGCCTGCTACTAATACATCTAATGCAGTTTAGTTTCGTCGTCTGCAGCATTTTGGCGTTCAGGAAGACGTTCTCACTGTCTCTTTTAGAACATATGTGAAATTCGGACAAATATCTTATTCAATCACTTATCATATTTCCTGCAAGTAGCACTTGGTCACTCTGCTCTGGTTAGCAAACATTAGATTATTATTTATTGTCTCTCTCCGTGTTTAGTTAATAAATATCAAATATAGCGTATTCAATTCAAATATTATAATAGCTCGTTTTCTTCTATATATTTTAAATTTCTGTCTCCATAAGCTCAGCCTGAATGTACATTTAGAGGGTATAAGCTATCGGTACCAACTTTGTCATAATGTTACCGTCTATGCTGGAAAGATTGCTAAATAGCAGGAATCATAAATTAAGTTTCTAATGATGGCACGTTCTGCAAAACGTACTGTCAATTTCAGATTGCTCGTTTTACCAGCATTTTCACTGTTTATTCACAAACTTTATAAGCGCAGAATTCATGTCATTCTACTCGAAATGCCGAGTCAAAACTATCGCTGTTGGTTGTGAAATTTATCTATGTAATATGTATGATTCAATGTTGGGCTATAGAATAAGCACAAACTAGACATCTATTACTAGTAAAAGAGTAAGATAAAACGACTAGAGAACACTTGTATAATGCTAAATATAAGACCTGGATTATATCCAGATGTAAGAGAAAGAAATGAAAGTGATAATTCGATACAATAAGTAAGAGAGATAAAGCCCTGTGTCTCAGCTAATAGTATCAGAAGGAAAATAGCAAATGATAAATCGTAAATTGTAAGTAAGGAGAAAATCTCAATAGAGGGGATTTGTTTCGAAAAAATCATAAATGTGAGTAGAGAAGCAACACTAGATTCTGATACAATATTAAGTCAGGAAGAATAACCAATGGCAAAGTACAGGTTGAAGTAGAGAGTAAATATAAATGGCATTGATTAAATATATTAAAGGAGAGCATTTGAGGCTTAAGGTGCCCACCTTCTCATGCGCCCATGCTCTTTAGTGCAAATCCATATAAACCCGAGATATGCCGCTGCTGCCGCGTGGAGGTTACAGAAGTAATACAGACGCCTGACTTCGCTCAGTATGATATTACGCATTTCTTTATAAAAGCACCAACACCATTTTATACACAAAGTCGCTGTAAAGGACAGACGTACATAAGCAAGCGCTATGTCCAATTACGAAGACTAACAAAATATGCAATGAGAGATAACAAGAAGCTATATCGACGTTGACTTTAAAATCAATACAAATACATGTTCTGTAGTCTAGCATAGTCCGGTTTCTAGAATCTGCCAGCGATCAAACACCCACACACCACGGTACCTTTCGTACTTGACGACATTACCGCCATGATATGGGAACACATCACTATTAGCAACCTAGTTGTTGAATTAACGTGTACATCAAGATGTTTCAAGCGAAGTGTTGTCGTTATGTATACAAATCACTTTCTTGAATGAGCTGAACTCACCGCAATTTACGTTTTCGCTTATGAACATCGCAACACCTACCGTGACCGGATCACAGGTGTCAAACTGATTTGTTGTTGTTCTACGACGTTAGTAAGACTAGTCTATATCTGAACTGTTATAATAACCCGCCATTATTTGTGTACAAGCTCTCTCGCTAGAAGTCAGAATATCGTTGCTTCGTTCCGGGAGCGTTATTTTACTATATTAGATAGTTACGATTTTTGGAATCGTTATCGGTAAGCTAGCACTTCATCATTTTCTAAATAGAATCTTACTAGGTAAAGAATGATTGCATTTAGCAGAGAAACTCGTTCTATTGAAAGTGAGTCATCCCAATTGCCAATTTTAATTAGTCCGTTGACTGCCGGAAGACGTACTAAATGCTTCGTCTTCGAAGTCTCGAGTTTCTCTTTTTCGCAAATTCAAAATTAAGTACTCAGTAATACAGTATTGTTATAAGATATAAAGTATATTTCAAAACAATGATTTTTCTTATATGTACGCTCATATTAGCACTTTTTATTTTCTGAATTTCGAAATCTAATGCAAATCATTGCTCACCCCAACATTATTGAACGCAACACGTTGTAATAAACTCGCTATCAATATAAAACGAGTAAGAACTGTATTATATTGACTCACACTGGGCATATCAATTAGTTCTAAACGAATCTCCATGTAAACCAATTTATACTTGAAATAAAAACAATTCCTCTATTGATCATGGAGCACGAGATTATAGTTGCCTCAAGTCTTGTTTTGTTAGGATTAACCTTACATAGTTCCACTCTTATTATTCCTCTTAATTCAACAACCCCAACAAATTAATTTACAAAATAATATTTTTGTAATAAAAACGTATTCTGGTAAATCTCCCGCTATGAATGTGAATTTAAAAGGGCCCACAACTATCTGGCTCAAAACTTTTTCTTTCGGAAAATTGCAGTGTGTCACACATACTAGCAAATTAATGATAACATTAATTTAGGCTCTCTGTGACATAAAAAGAAAACACCATGATCGGTACCGTTTCTCTCGGATTAATATGCAATTTGGGACTCAAAGGTTGCAATTCTGGATAGGGTCGTAACTCTATAATGAAAGGTGAGAGGTAAGTAAGTATCTACTATACATGTAATCTACATTCCGTCATATATGTTAGATCCTTAATATTGAACGAACATTCGCATTCTAAATGCGAATACTATTAGATGCTATGATCATTAACAAATCATAAATATATTTTAAATGCTAGCGGACTAACATTTAACTAATGATTCCATCCTCTTGAAAGCTTCACTATTTAATAGCTAATAATTCGAAGGGTTATCACATTGTGTCGATTTAGGTGATCTTTTCAGGAATATTCAACGCCATGAGTTCTGATTTCTACGTTCGCAATTCATACGCAGAACAAATGAGCATTCTCAACAGTCTCTGAATACCGTTTATACCCTGTAATTCAGTGTGATAAAGAAATTTATTCCTTACTTATTAATCCATTGCGTAGCTCATCAGACGCTTAATCAGGTGATTATTAATAAGTCACATTTATGTTAATCGTGGGTTAGCCCAAGTCTCAGTGGCGTTAGCTAATGATCCGTAATCAAAGCGAGTGTCCGTGTATCACATTGTCCTGGATCTGCTCAAATCCTCCCCATGTGAGTTTGCAGACTCGACCACTCCACCCCTCTCCGAAACTACGTTTTTTACGCTGTTATTCAGGAAGCCTCATCATTCTAAAGCACTTACGATCCTCCATGGTTATTTCAACATTCGTTTGTGCAAACACGGTTTAGAGGGTCATTACTTTAGTGTGAGTGTGTCAAATTTGGTTTTATGTATTTTCCTTCAATTTGAGTTACCAACGTGACTCATGCGTTCTCCGAATCTGTTCTAAACATATGATCCCAATCGAACTCCTCATTTCGAGTTCGTATACCATGAATAACTACATGTATATGTTATGAAGGATGCTGTGCGACATTACATTATGAAGAATTATAGACTATACGCATAGAATATGGTAATTAAAGACATAGTGAATGGCGGTGATCCGAAGGAGTTCTAATATATATTGGCGTGATCTACATCTCCTATTGTCTGACGCAGAACCCTTTGAAACATTATGAAATTACAAGCTCGTAAACCGTGTGCATCTCCAATGGTCACACTCTGTTTAGATTAAATATTACCAGGAGTGCGTGTACTAAATATATATGGGTTGCTTGCAAGAGAGATGTAATATTGACTCGGCACCTATACCCCCACCCACCAATACTGTTAGTTTTGCAACTAAACAAAAACATACTCTTTTAGCGGTTGAAACTGGCAACTCGGCCTGAGACTTAGACCGTGGCTGAGTCTCTATAAATTATACATGGTTTCAGATGAAACACCTAAGTAACTCACGCGTAATACTTATTTCGACAAAGTGGTTAATAAACTCATCAGATGGACAAATAATGCTTCGGATGTGGTGGAAACACTCAGCACAGTTTTCTGACCCGGAATACTTGAACACATATTGCGCTCTAAAAATCTATAAGATCACCTACTTCCTAATAGAGTAACTCCTTTATAGCAAGACTTCACAGACTGAAGCCAATATTTAGGTGGACTTACAGATACATGGCTATAACACATGTACTATCAACCGAGATAAACAGTAAGCCGGCTCTCTAATATACTTGAAGAGAAAAATTATCATGATAGTTTAGGACTGCTTCTGAGGATTCAAACGACTATGAGCTCATTGCTAACTCTCGCCACTCGCTCTCGGACTACATTAAATTCAGATATGCGCAATAATCTCTATGGTCTGCTACAAATAAGGAGTTTCTAACATAAATTCACGATCGAATACTTGGTGCAACGAATTTTACATGATTTTATGTATGTTTGTCACATCACTTGCACCCGATCTATGCGTATTAATCATTTGCTCAGTTAATGCATTTTATACACAAAACATATTTGGTAGAATTACTTGTCCTATAAGTCAACAATCTGATGTATATCACAGCAACTACCAGACGAGCAAAATGATTGAATCCCGCGAACAGTCGCTCATAGCCTCCCGGTAAGTAATCGTTAAGTCACATAACCGATATTACAGTACTAAGATGTCTATTTAAAAATCCCAATCCCTCTTATTTCTCTATCTCGCGCGGACATAACGACCATATCGCACCAACAAATGCTCTCGGTCTCTAATTCTCAATCAAAAATGTTGCGAGTATTGCATTAAGTTATAAATTTTATGAAGCAAGTAGTCCCTAGGATGTGACAAAAGCTCGTGACAGTCAGTGAGTACGCTGTAAATCAGCTCGCGTACTATTCAATGTATTATATTTCCCCCTTCTAACTAATACCTTTCTGGGAAATTGTGTCGATAATTTAATCTTATCGGTATATAGAAGAAATTAGTACGAGTAAGAAGTAATTCAGAAATTTGACACTTAAGGCATTGCGAACGTCGCTTTTGACAAATGTTACATATCTTTAGTCTGACTTCAACTTTTGTATGTTGAGACAATGGCAATTTACTCTTTACAGTTATTATCTTAATGTCAGGTAAAATGTTGTTGACGTAGATCTACTGTCATAAATTTTGAAATAAAGTGAGAGATACGAATCTTATGAAAAAACTCGTTGTTGCCGTAAGAACTAAAGAGAGGACTCTCGTTATGTGCCTACCAGTATATGAAAATGTGGAATTTTAAACTTCGCACCTATAAACGCAGATTGGTCCTAGAGTTAAAGGTTTCAAATCGAATTTTATTAACACACAATTAAACACTCGCTAGAGTTTTCACATCTCAATCATGAGTGTTTAAAGTATTAGCTTTCACGAAGCACCATACTCTGTAAAAGTGCTCAGCCTGTGTGTTTAGAATAGCTACAGACTTTGGAGAACTCGGTCGTATCATACTATGTAATATCAGACTGACTTTTCGAGATTTTTGATGCTCGATAGAACAGAAAAACTCATGAATATTTACAAAAAGTAAGTATGCATATACTGGGAATCTAAAAGATATTTACTCATTTTTTAACATAGTCAATATATACGTTGTCAATGCCGCTTAAATGGCTGTAGTCCAATTCTCGTGAGTACATAGTGCGATTCTCTTACTATACCAAAGCACGAGTATTGGTCTCTGAAATGATGATCAGATTCGTGCTACTCAATGCCTAGATCTTCAATTGAGTTTCACGTCGATCGGAATACGTAACGGGGTACAATATTGCATGGCTCGTGTATTGTATAATCCAATCAACATTATTTTCACATTTTCCTCTCAGCTAATACAAAATGAACAGCATTGAGTGTACCTGAGGATGCATCGGACTTGCCTATTTACAGAGCCTGCTATCTACTGAGCTTAAATCACTACAACAAATTATCGACAAGCTATTTCATAAACTATAAAATCGCCATCCTTTGACCGTGTGTTTATTAATAGAGTACAAGCTTTGTGTAGTGGCTACCTTAAGAGTGCCGTTTAAAAATAAAAAAAAGAAAGTTTAGGAGATGCTGTGACGTTTAGTCACATGATTGTTAACTATCAATCTTCTTAAAGGTGGAAATGTATAACTTTCCTCACTAATTATAATATTCTACTTCTGGAGTGATGTGATTACCCGATATGAGGAATGGGAGAATTACGGATTGCTAAAAAAAGATAGTATATTTTAGGTTAGAGATATATCGGACACCCCATAGGTTTTAGTTGGATAATTAAACACAGTTTTATGGAAATTTCAGCTGGCTTCCAGTATCACACATAACAGTATATTTTATCTACGTATACACACAAAATTTTTCGGTAGTATTGATTTGAATGTGTGCTACTTTCGTATAATATTCAGTCGGATGTCGGACGTCTCGGACACTCAAGACATGTAGTATGTCATATCATCCAGTGTAAGATACCTTGAGCTTTTGTTCTTCTAGATTGAATATTGCGAAAGTAAAGTATTGACAAGTGTACAGAGACTTCTTGTGTCATAGACGTGGCTACGCATGTGAGCTTACCATTGCGCCTACGAACGACAGTGGTTAGATCTATATCATCCCTGCAGCCGCGGTACGTTGACTCTCTTTCAATCGCTAGGTGAAGATAGACCCTCGGTTGCGAGGTAGCAGGATAATTTTTCCATTCCATTCTCTACTAACCTGTTCCAACTATTGTACGACAATGTCCACACGATTTATCACTCGGTTATTTGTATCCATAATCTTTTATATATTCTTCTTCCTCAATTAAAATCAGAGCCTATTGTAATTCATATTGTCATTGTCTCCTTATTGTCTTACCTTTACTGAAACAAAAAGAACATATATTTGAAGGTCTCTAGATCGTGTCATGACAACAAATTTGAGAATTTTTGATACTTATTGTCCAGTGATGGCTTCTTCAAAAATGTGTCCACTTTGTGCCGTATTAAGTCCCCTACCGTTTAATCAATACACGGAAAGGTTTCTTATCTCTCTTCTACGATGTTCTCATTCTGAATCGCCCTTAGGCTTTTCGTATGACATGTTATATTTTTACTATCGCTTGTGATAGATATTCCATTTTGGAATTGAATCTTTGGACAGTAATGATCAGGAAGACTCAATGAATCTATCGTCAATATGGTAGCTCCCAAGATATAGCTTGGAAAAAAAATTAAATAAAATTAGGAATATGACCTAATTTTAATATTCATCGAATTGATCTCGCTCTGATGGGAAAGACTTAAAAAATAGATCCTTCATGAAGTAAACTCATTCCGGCTAGTGTGTTTGTATATGAATTGCTATTCTAAGAACTTTATGGAACGCTCCTAATAGACGTGAATGACTGACATTTTACTTATATGCTCTATAGTTTTTTGAATATTATGACTGTGTTTAGATAAGTATGTTGTTGTTAAGCTATTCCATATAGTTCTGTTGATGTTAGAATTTATTGGTTCTCATATGCTATTAAATCAAGGTTCTGTTGTGGGATACATACCTGCTGTGGTCATAGCATCATCTAAGATGCATCTTGTTTGTGTAGTGTGGTAAGAGCTATTATTGTCGTACAGATGAGCATCTACATCTATATAGATGCGAGTCTTGGTAAAGGGAAATTCGATTTTAATATATCTGAGATTCAGACTTCATCTGCTACGGATGCTAGATTGTGCGAGTGAATAGTTAAAATAATCATCTCTACAATGCTTTTGTCGTCACTAGTATATGATTTATATAGCCTAAGAGGTTGGGTAAAGAATTAGTATTTGGCGGGTGGTTTATATTTGTTGAGTGGTCGCTATCATTATGTTTGAGGGCTAGGATATTATGATCTGTAGTGGATGAGTCAGTATTTATGGATGCCTGTTTTCGTAGTAATCTTGGTCTGGCCGTAGGATTTGAATAATTGGATCCGATGTAGTTTCCAATATTGATCTTCATATTAATATGTGGGAGTTTAAGTCCTCCGAGTTTGACTGATTTTAGTATACATCACATTTAATATAGCGAGAGTTGGTTACATTCATATGTTTGCGTTTAGTTGTAGAATTCATATTGCTCTCTGATATAGTGCTTATAATTATATTGTGTGTATCATATTCATATGCTGTGTTTAGACTCAATGTATGGATTGTTTATGAACATTTCTTTGGCATGTTCATAGGCATTTATATTCTTGTTCTCTGTAGAGTTATAGATGACAGATTGATGTTGCCTCACGATCAACTTATGGTTGCTAGATGATATTATCTCTGTGGTTGCGTGTGTATCTAGATCCATTAGTTGTGTGCGTTGGTGTTTGGATATCTCATTCGTTCGTCTCTTTTTACTATCCAATTAGTTGTAGTTCATTCAAAATTTATATTCATGTGCTACAATCATAGTGATTGGTAGATTCAATATATCACTTATAATTTAGTTAGATCATTAGTCTGTGTTAGCTACATTGTGTGCTGTACATCATGATTGGTTTAGTACCATCAATTAATCATGAATATGCTTGATGGTCATACATCATTGATGTTGTAGATGAGCAAATTATTATAATGTTTGTAGAACTATATGTAGCTGGTTATGCTCTTTTACTGTGGTTTACATACTTAGGTTGTAGTTAGGATATGTACCATTATAATGCTGTGGTACTTATGAGAATTTGTAATAGAAATCATATCATATGGTGGTTTAGCCAATATAGTTCGTGTCTAGCTCATTGTACTGCTGTTTGTACTTCATCTATTGTGATAGTGTGATCCTTCTCTTTCCTCCGTTGTTGGCGAATATGATACGAGATCACTAAACTACATAGAGATATACATACCCGCACACTAAAGCTATACCACCTAGCGCTATATGACCTACTTAGCACCCACCTAACATTGATGCAATGATATAACGTACAAACAAATAGATGGAAACCACAGCAAGGATAATGAATAGTTTATAGAAACTAAGCACACATAATGATCGTACCAGCACATCAATGAGCTAACCCAACAAGCTCAACATATGATCTAATCAGCTACATACTAATCATTTATAATCCACAACAGAATTCCATACGTAACTCACACGCAATAGAAAGTTATTGTTATGTCTGAACTTCTTAGTCTAACACAGGATAATAGATAGTTGACTTTGTAGCAATCAGCACACATTTAAGCAACCATCTATCCTATTACAATGATCAAGATACCAGACCTACTATAATTGATGATTAACTCCAGTCAACTACAAATTAAAACTGTAACGATCTCCAGAATCTTACTCAATGAGGTATACTTCACAAGCAGCATAATGTGTTACACCAGCAGGCACACAATGAAACCATTAGCCATAATTAGAACACCCATTAAGCTATATATGATTATACACAAACACTCCTACATCGAAAGTAATAACACAGCAATATATCACCATTCAAGCACATAAAGATCTAACATAGCACATGACATCTCGATCACAATTAAGGATCTAACTCACAGACATTATGATAGGTGATAACGCAAAGAGACTAAGGCCGAAACTGATATTATTATTATCATGACAATACACAGAACATAATTTGTGATCCGCAGTCATATATGATATCAACCAACAAGTCACTAACATATATCTAAACCAAACCATTTTTTATATACTAAACACACAGCACACATAAAGTATCTAACACAGCACCAATGATCTGAACACAACCAGCAACATAATACGATCCATAACCAAGCACATATATAATCGATACCTACCACATCATATCTATAGATCTAACTCACCAGCATCATATGATATTTAGCCACCAGCAAATACCTCGATCAAACACAGCATATTAGATCTTAACCACATAGCGAATAATGATTAATTAACCCACAAGCATAGAATAGGCTAACCTAACTAAGCAATCTTATATATTTACGCACACGATTAACTATATCAAGTACAATCCGCACATAGATGATAGTAGACCCACTACATTATAGATAACCCACAGCAACTGCTAATGATAACCACAGCAACAAATGATTTAAACCTGGAAAGCAGCATAATTATTCTAGCCTCACCAGGACATAATGACTCTCAACCCAATCACATAATTATTACACCACACCCCGACATAAATTCTGCAAGCAACCATAAGATATAATTAAAATGCCATATACTAAGAAGCTATGGTGCTGTGTGCCTAAGTTATACGATTATGTGCCCAGCATCTTTAACCACCATCACCGGCGTATTTCATGATTGCACTATTTTTAAAGCTTCCATCAAAGAGGAGACCCCCATTTCCCATGAAATATTAAGTGAGGATATATATAAACTCACAGATTTATTTCGTTTCAAACCTAACTAGTAAGATGCTATATCTATAGTAGCATTGTGCTTCGATACACACTGCGACTCAACATTAGAAACTCACATCCTAACAACTATAGAAAGAACAATTGATCTAGCCAACCAACGCACCAGTGCGAGAAGGAGCTCAGAAATACTCTAGAACAGAAAGACTGCTAGTATATAACCCCTGTGCGGATTTTCTACAAATCAAACTTGTGTCTCACTATGTGGACTAAATGAGGGACCACAAAATGCTCCCACCTAGATGAAGCCGCCTGGAATAAATTATATGATAAGAATTGCCTTTCTTATTGCTTACCACATGATCATCTCAGCTATCCAGAAATTAAGTTTTAAAGAAATAGGGAGTGTGAAAGTCAAAAGATACTGTGATTCGAATATTAGTAATCCCTTTACGAATCATATTAAGAAACAATTATACAAAATAAAGATTCTTGGTACAAAGTACGATTATTCCGTATTCAACACTACAGAGCATTTGGACTCAGGACAGAGAGGAGGATTATAATACACCCCTAGTCTGACTGGTCTGGTCTACACTCCAATCTACATGCAATCCCTGTGAGAATAGTTAAACATAATTACATTCCCTCAAGTCTTCGTTTTAGCAAAATTAATATTCTTAGATAAATACGTCAACTAAGTCGTTGTTTTTAGTAATAACAAAGCTAATAAATTTTCCAACTAAATACAAAGACAGTTTACAGTATTATGCTACTACTACGATCCTTCTTTTCTCTCTTAAAAGATACTTACGTGCAAAGAAAGCATACGAAATGAGATTGAGAGAAACTGTATGATATATGTCAATGTTAAAAAACTCGATGCGATGATTGTGTGTAACAGAATAAATGAATATGTATGTGTTATAATCTCAGGAGACCAGCTGAATTGTCCTTACTACTGTATTACATTCACATTATCACTACGTTTCACGGATCACTCCCTAATAGAAAATAATACTTCTTTGATCTTTTAGGCAATTAGATATTCCCACTGCTGAATTTTTGCTGCCTCCATAAATCTAGATTATCCATAACGTAAATTTAACTTAATCTCCCATCAGAGTGTTAAATTCAATATGAAAATCGAAAAATATTTGTATACACTATCATATCCTTTTTTATGTAACGGCCACTCTAAATGGTAGGCTCACTGACACTAACGAATATACTGACCAGAATATAACACAACCACAAGATGGCATTATATTTAAAATAGCTTTCGTGCGACCCAATTTGTGTTTAGGACTAAAATAGTCGAAGTTATAGAGCATATCTGCATTTCGTATATCACCGTCAAGTTGCGGATCCCAATCGCCAACTTTTGATCTATTGTTACTGCCGTAGAAGAAAATTATTGAAATCAGTTTTTTTTTACATTGCACAAATTTTCATATTTTTCCACTCTTACACATGTTTTTGGATTAGATATAGTAACTATACTTGAATCACATTTTTCAGAATAATGTACATAATAATCATGCTTTTTGATATATCCTTTTAACCAATTCGACGCGGCCATTATAAGGCATGTCATGGACACGTGTTTGATATTACGAAATGCCAATATTATACTCTAACTATAATTGACCAAATTTTTGATGTTAAAATGGACCCTATTAAGCTCAACGTTAATTGTTCTTCGAATAATCAGCAAATCAATCTGGCAATAGACATGTTTCCTTGAGTGAACAAAAGTAAATAACAGTAAATTAACTGCGCGTCACATAATCTATCTGCTATAAACACGGCTCGGCCCTCAAAAAATATATGCTCGTGAACAAATATACACGTATTGTAAACCAATTATCCAACTGTGGAGGAAACAAATACCCACATTGTTTATTGTCAGGGTTTGACAGTAATGAACCTTTTATAATTCTGATAAAGCCATCCGAAATATGAGACCTCTACATCCTATAAAAGGATTTTGTTCTTTTTATTAAAATTATTTTGAGATATTGTGGATATATTTGTGAAAATTTCGTTGATTGGATGGGGATTTATTCACAACCGTATTTATAATAGCTACCAGAAGGAGTTCCATGTAAGGGGGATTAAATCCCATTGAGCTTGTATTGCAGTAAGAGCTGTAGGCTGGATGAATATAACATCAACCGGCAATTAAGAAAAATTATGAATAGTGTATCTGTTTTCTAGTCGGTGTAACATTCGGATAGATAAGGTAAATCTCGGCGGTCCAGCCTGAAATTGCCTAAGAGAAGATTCGCGTTCCCTTTTTACCTGTGCGTTCACTCAAACAAAGTTAAATGTTTTGAAACCAAGGTGATCAGGTTCGCAATATCACTCCGAATCATAAGTCTACTTTCCGCACGTGTGATCTTCCGCGAGATCTCACGCCATCACTTTCATTCATCATCATTCCTAGACCAAAAAGTCATCACTTGTTTTAGGTCAACGCCATTGTCAATGAAAAAAATTGTTATTCAGTTTTTTTGCATCATGAAAGTCAAACCCTGAATGACATCGCAAAACTAGTTACAATAATTTTTAACGGTAATAAATTGTAAATGTTGTTCCTTCACAGGTTTGATGGAAATGTCCCTTCAATGGGTGGGTATCAATCTGCCTCCTTAACAGATTTGGAATGGCGTTGGCTATCAGTTAAGCCCTTGCCCTTATTCCAGTTGTACCAAAATCTTGATTTGGGTGGGTGAGGGAGCACTTTTTGACAAACTTCCTCCACTTCAAATATTCACAATCTTACCTAGCGCTGTAATGAAATACAACTTTTCTACCTGATACTTATTGCCCCAACATGTCATCACTGATCATCCTAAAATTCCAAAATTAAAGAACTCTATTAACAAAAACTTATTTATGTTCAGTTCGCGTGGGAAAAATGTGAGCGTGAGGCTTGTGGAGAATGACAGATAGTATGTTATCGGCCTTAGCGTAGAACGTGTTAAAATATACGTATTGTCAAATTATTACTGCTAAGTCCAAAAGAGGAATAGACAAAGAACCAAAAATCAAATCCACTTTGCAGTTGGGTGAAAACAACTTGATCGAAAATTTGATGATTTTTCCACAGGGTTAGGACTAGAGTATGTAATACAACGATAGCAAATTTTCAATGTCTATAATTAACTTTCCTCTTAATGCCACTGCATGATGTTACTATCATCATGTGATGTGCCATGTATCATTGCCCATTGTTGGCCAAATTAGCAGGCCCAGGACATGCTCTGAATGAGTGGTAAGTGCCGTATACCTAGTGGATTTTTGATATTTCTGGATACTATCTTCTTGGGATTTTGGCGGCTCGTTCTTGGAAGTAACACGTATATATGGGCCGTCCAATAATGAATTAAGTTTACTAGTTGGTATTTCCCTTTATATAGCAACTCGTATCAGCTTTTTTAACAGCCTATTTTTGTAGGAGCTCCACTTTTTAGAAATTAATGTAAAGTAAGTGCTTTTCAGGTAATGGCATAGTAAGTGTAATTTGCATCTGTAAAAATTAAATTTAAAACATTTCCTGCCTCCCTTGAAAGCAGGGTGTGAACAGGTCATCCCTCATAGTTTCAGCTCTCCTCAGTTAAATGATATTGAATCGCTCTGCCCAGCCATTATACCTTTGATATTTTGTACTGTTTCGTAAATTTATACAAATATGCAAACCGAAAGTCCGTAGATTCACTCCCTCCCTTAAAAAATTTGCTTTGATTTACATGTTGATAATAGTATAACTTAATCCACGTTTTTTTTTTTTATTCAAATTACTTTTTATTCCTATGTAAAATGTATAAAATATGTGTGTTTCTTAGATAAAGTAGACTGTTAAAATTATGAAAAATTAAATTTGCAGGCAATTCATGCAAACCAAAGAAACAAATTTACCTGGTGTGTTCTGTTATTTAAAATTTTTGTTTGTGTCTTTCATGATTCATTCCCTAAATCAAATTCTTAATGGTAGCTTAAAACCCTTTGAACTATCAAACATGCAATAAACTTTGCCCACCAAACTCAAATTTCACTCTTTCATCTTTTGTTTATAATCCGGTTCCAATTCTCGTGGTACAAAACCGAATGTTGTTTTGTTGAGACGAGATTGATGATCCGCCTATTCAACAGTCCAATGGTAATTGTGGGTATTTGCACGAAGGCCAAAATAACCAGAAACAAACCCATAGTGTAGGCCATCAGCAACGGGATAACATTAAAAAAAAAAGTCCCCTTAAAAACCCGCCATCTAAATTAGAGAACAAAAAGCTCCAGTAATAAGTTAATTGCTCAATTTAAACAGGCGGATTTTTATTGGACACTTACACCCTTTTATCATATCTGAAGGAGGAAAAAAAGATAATATAGATTAATAATCATATTATGTCACTCACTAAAAAACTATCTACAGAGTGTAAAATCATTTCCCTGGATTAAGAATCTCAAATAGCACAATTACATTTTTAAGCTTCCATAAAAAAAGAATTTAATTCCCCCCAATTATAAAAATAAATAAATATAGAATAAACCACCGTTCCGACTATTGTAAGTTCAACCAAATTTGATTACCCCTTGTAATGGAGGATTTTGGTATTACACAGAGTAAATATGTGAAAACCTCGGATTATGCTATATATCAGCCCAGCCTTGTTTTGCAAATCCTAATCTATTTGGGAAGAGAATAATGGCATTGATGCTGACTGACAATATCTGTTATTTACTTATGTCCAAGGAATAAAATTTCATCAGAAGCGACCGGTGAGCCCCAGAATCCCTGTTTGCAGCGTCCACCGTGCATACAAATGAAAACACCATTGTTGAGCTAGGGCCCATTACTGTCTCCAAAAGAGAGGGTCAGGGGGAATCTCCAAGGAAGGTAGGGAATTCAAAATTCCGAAATATATTTTTTATTTGTCCACCCATTGAGTTTTAGGTAGCCTAACATGTTAAAACCGATGAAGAAAAGAACAAATATAGGCCCGGGGGGCCAGTCTTAATCGTTTACTCACATACAGTGTTCTTGTGTAGTTTGAACTAAGGAATATTGATTTTTGCACATCAAATTGTTGAGTAGTTAATCTTCTAGTGCATACCAGGGACATGAGGAGTAATTTGTATTTAACATTGAATAATTGGCCAGTGCGGTTGTGATTGAGTATCTATCTACCCAATGTGGAAACCATTACCAGCAAATAATTTCATGCGAAGTTGTATTCAAATGGCGAAAGGGATTTGTTTGGTTTGTCCTCATTTCTCTCTCGCCGCCACGGTTTTTGCTGTGAAATAATCTTAACAAAGTATTAAGGAACACCACGATTACCGGTGTTTTGCTCTATAAACTCCAATTCCCTAGTAAGCCCATATGAGGATGAACAAATAAAAAGTTTGTAAAAATAGGGAAAAGGGTATCTAACCGTGAAACATGTGCATAGTAGGAAGAAGTTTTTCATTAGTGTAAATGTAAGTATTTTGAAGTGGGGAGGTTAAGATAAAGCTGCCGCTCCCCCAGAATAAAATTTTAAATTTGTGGAACATGGCAGGGTTTAGGTGAAGGCATATCTGTTAGATTGAACCCGTCAAGGATAACAAGTCACTGCTTGGGAAAAAATTATAGCAGAATTGTAGACCAAGTGATTTTCATGACCATTCAGCAAATAATTTTTTTCAGACACTTTGGCTGAACAAGTCGGACTAAATTGGATTTATTGTTTGCGAATTGAAATGTATGGTTGATCTTCTTCTGATCACATGCTTGGAGTTTGGAAGTAGAAGAAGGCTTCCCATTGGTGAGAGACGACGGCAAGCTATCAGCCCCCAAGGGGATCGAATAAATCAACCACCAGGAGGGAAATGCAACAGTGTATTTTTCCAGTCTCTCCACCGCGAGAAAACGATGATTGCCAAGCCAGCTTTAATCAGGTCAGTTTTTAACGCACAGTTCCAGATGCTTACAAGTACTAAGCCTTTGCGGGAAGCTGCCATTTTTTTGTGCTCTCTTGTTTTATTTTTTAGAACTGATCAGAGAATGCAGGAGAACTATTCAGAGAATCTGTACTGAATTGAAATCTATTTGTCCACTGTTTAATTTTAGAAAATTCAAGGGGGAAGTTAGACAATTACAACTATCAGTCGGGTAAATGGCCGTAAAAATTTTGGCATGCGTTATTTTAGAGTGATTAATTTATGACGGACGATGCCTACGAACATAGACAACAATTTGAGGGAGGTATTTGGATCTGTATTACGAGGTCGCCTAGAATCCAGTCTTTGTTTTCCCTACTTAATAGATTTTATTTACGGGTGATTATATGGATAAGTTTTGGATATGACTCTTATTTTGACCTTACTATGTGGAATCGCGATCGGCCCTTGTCCCACCCAATTGTAGAGGTCTGGCGAACCTCTAGCCGGTGCGCACAAAGGATGAGTCCCATTTTCGGAAGGCGTATATCGCTATCGCGGATGCCACGTGTCGAAGCCGGTGGCTAAGTTCTGGCCTTGGTCTCATATGTGATGCGAATTTGCACATGTTCTTACCTGTTGACACGAAAAATGACGTCGTTGGGACGCCGCGCCCCACAGACAACCCAGTCACAAACACAGCGGTTTCGCCGAAATGGACCCAGCGCGCCTCGCCGGGGTTTTGGACACCCTACGATGAGTCATCCCTTATGGAAACGACAGCTGCAACGTTGTGGAACTAAACATGCAGTTAATAATGACCCAGTCGGCTATTGAGAAATGCCTCCTCACCTTACAGAATAAGTACTATTGAATTGGATTATACCATTACGGACTGTAAGTGAAAAAATGAAACCCAAAAAGAAAAGTCAATCCTCTTCAGGCAAGTTTCCAGAAAAAAAAAAAAGAAAGTATCGAAATGAACTTTGGAGAAATATACTTAAATGGGACCGTACTAAAAATTACAAAAAATATTATCATAAAGTAGGCTTAACACGCATCGGTGTTTTACATTACCAAACCAGATTCATTTAACAGCTGCTGTATATTTCACGTACGCATTAGTTGCTTATACTTTGTGCCTGACGGTAAAGATTATCTAGAGTGTTAAGCATTCTAAGTCAAGCATATAAATTATCATATACATGAGATGGTTTGTGACTTATTGAAAGTTCAACAAACGATCTATGACCTTATAAGCTGTTCAGAAATATCTCTACTTATAATTTTATCCTCATTCTCGAATTGAAATGAACAATGGAAGATTGCATAAGGCGGCCAACTTTTTTTTAAAATCCCGCCATTTACGTTTACGAAAACGACAGTTGTTTGAAAAGGTCCGATACCTGAAGAGGACAATGACATCTCAATCGTGACCACGCGAATAGACGTTATTATGACTGATTAATTAGTTGCAGATTAAACGTGGCTTCGGAGACATAACCGTATTTCTGGATGCCATATTAGAAACGGCTCCCGGGGCGTTATAGTTCTGGCAAGTTTTGGCGGCGACCTTACAAGAGATAAGGTAGCTAATCAGAGGGACAGGAGAACTGAGGCATTTGAATCATACAATGAACAATTTGACAAAAGATGTGTTAGTGTATGATAATAAGTAGGAGTAAGAGACAGGAGGGAAGACACTTTCAAACTGAGTATATGTAGGGACAATCACGAGTTCAGTGAAATAGAGAAACAGATGGGTGGTCACACCGACCTATAACAATATGTCATTATAAGTGAGGGAACAGACAACCTTGGGTTTTGTGTGCGATAATGTGACATTGGAATGGAGCACTTATGCGCAAAGCGCCGAGAGCAGTTTCTGCTGTTTTGGATCAAATAGTGACCAGTAGGCCTATCGGTGTGTGGAATCTACTCGCGGGTTACAGGGGGTGGTCCGCTCCAACTTGGTTACCCCGTCGACTTTGAAGCGACGGAAAGGTACAGTAGTATCTTTCGGGAGATTAAATATTGGATAGTTTCGAGGGGGGAGGGGACTGAGGCCTCAATCGCATAGTCAAATGCCGCGGTCGTGTAAAACATGTGGGGTTGATAGCCACGCGGGGTTGCACCCCGGCCGCTGAGCGACCAACTTTGGTGAACTTGGAGCAGGGACAATGGAGTTTAGGCACCTTAGCACCAAAGCAGGCAACCAGGGACCAAGGGTGGGTGCAGTGACGCGCGAGAGCGGTGTTAGTAAAGGTATCGGAGATTGCGCAAAAGGGATCGGCGGTGTGTAGTGTAAGGGGGTGTTCTACAAGTGGACAGTACATGACGATGCACACTCGAGCGATGGTCCGGCCTTGCGAAATAATGACCAGTAAGGGGACTCAACTGAGAGGCACACGGTCCGGTGGGACGCTGAAATGATTCGGGTGAAAAAGGCGGCAGCAAGAGAGTGGTAGTCACGTGTCAAGAATACGTTCTGCTCTCGCGAGGCGCCCAACACTCATACGAGACTTAGATGTGAAGAGTATTCCGCTGATGTCTCCGAGCTGAGACGCGATATTGGTCATTGAGACGTCGGTACGCAGCGAGTTGAAGAGAAATTAAGGGAAGGGCGAGGGAGAACAAAAGAAGAGGCATGGAAAGGGTGTCTGAGGTGGAATAGAGGGATGGCACGTGAGACTATCATGGAAAAAAACAAACACATAGAACAGCCTCACCACCACATGGAATGTACCGGCTATTTCGGGCGCGTATGTTCGAAAATAATAAACAGGTGACGCGGAGAAGGCGATAATCGTTGAAGGAAGCCATTAAATAAGACGTCGTTGTGGGTCCTGCGAGGGCTTCGGTGGGCACAGCGAACTATCATTCGCATGGGCGCGCCTAGGTCCTGATCTGGTTGGAGGGAGTGGCAATAAGTCGCAGTGCATCGAGAGCCTATCTCAGTCAGATGGGAGCGTGATGCCCGCGGACGCCACGTGTCGGGCAACCGATGGGCACAACCCAGTGAACATGAAAATGCACTCGATACTCGATACCAAAGCAGACATGAAGAGAACGGCCCTTAATTATGGAAGATGGAGGAAAAAGCAAGCACCGCAGAGGCCGGAGCCCTGGCCGAGAGTCCTCCGCCGCAAGAAGAGGGCTTGGCGGCAACAAAGGGTCCAGCATAAAAGCAGCAAAATAAAGCAAGAGTAGATCCGCGCTACGCATTGCTACGGGAAAGACAGTAACTGCCCAGGTACGGTAAAAGATAGGATGAATCCCATTCGCGTAAGAGGGTAGGATGACGCAGGAGAGAAGAGACGATTAGAAAGTGGAGTGGGAGTTGGCCGGACGCGCTGAGTGCGACAGGCGGAAGTGTTGGCAGTGGGTTAATACAAGTCTGTTTAACGAGTTGTAAGTAGTACTGAGCAGATAATGCATGAGCATAAGCTATCAGCACAAGACGAAGAAGGAGGCCCTTCCGATCAAGCTGGCACCGGGTTGTCCTAGAAGAGGAAGAGTAAAGAGAAAGGAAATAACTGGACAGATAGCCAAGATTGGGCGTTAGAGCTACGATAGATAGGTGAAGGGTGTGACAAGATTGTTCGTGTGAAGAGGCCTCAGAATGCGAAATAATGAGTTGACCATCGGGGGGGCGGTATAAAAATGTATAATGAGCCAAGGAGCATGCTAGTAAAGTATATGGAGAGTAACAGCAGTTATGTGTGAATTTCGGCGGGTATACTGTGTGCATTATGTGAGACGAAATGACCGGACCGTCGTGTAAGATTTATGAATTCTTGTACGCGTTTTTCAATCAAAATACCAGGGTGCTCTCAACACATTGACTTCAAACTGCCATCCCACCGGCGCCAGAACAGGGGCGGGTTCGTTGCAACAAAATGGATGAACAATAGCAGGGTGCTGGTTGACGACATGCCGGAATACCCTGTCGATATGACAATCTCGTCAGCAGGCGACGGTGTGGGTGATGAATTCTTTTTCGGGTGGCGACACGGAGACAAGGTGGCTGTCTGGCAAGATTAGGTGGGTAGTTAGTGATGCGTCGCTCGGTGGTCCTAAGCATCTAAGTCTTACTACGAACCCTGTGAACTAGTAAGAACTACTAGAAATTCTTCAGGGATTCCCTCCTCTGGGCTGGCACTCAGCGCGAACTGGAGGAGCATTGTCCGTGTCGCCCCGAGGTCTCAAGCGAACAAGTGGTTCATATAGTAAACCAGTATGGTGCGCCTGGAGCGGCCCATCTCAACCCTCATATCAAAGAGGCCCGGTAGGCCCCAGGTGCACCGGCGGCTGAGCGCACAAGATTGTCAACCTCCTCTCCGTAGGGGGTGGCAACGCAGATTTGACTTAGCTAGTTTCACATCCACCAAAATGTGAATATAGAAATGTAGAAAATCTCAGCGCCAGCCGTAGGATGAGTAATTGATAACGTTCCATGCAAGAAGGTCGGTAATAGATGGTGATCGCAGCATGAAGTGCTAAATAAAATACAAGTAAGAAAGTATAAAAATTCAGTGGCTTGTTTCAAAAAGAATAACACAAATATATGATTACCAATAGCAACGCAAAAGTACATTTGCAGAGATATCACTCGCCAATCCAGAGGCACCTCTGAATCCATTGCCGTGTGCTGAAGATATTTCCCGGGATTTTTGAGAATATCGAATGGTGAGAAGTCTAGAAGGGTCAGCGAAGAATGAAGAAAAGGGAAGGTTATTAATGACTCAAAGGCCGATTCTGAACTAATTAGACAAGCGTTCGATGGAAAACAGTATGGGTTGGTGCAGAGTGTAAGGCAATAAGGCGGAAACAGGATAATGTCATCAAAGGACAAAAGACCAAGAGGGAGCCGTAGAGTGAACGGCGGCAAAAGAGATTAGGACAAGGTACTACAAGTATTTTGGAGTGAGTGTGGATCTCAAGGGAGAGGTCCGGCGAGACGGGAGTGAATGGATTTCATGAATATGTTGTTGTAACTTCGAGTAAGTTAAGATCCAAGCGCTTCGTTTGGAGTGTGCAGAAGACGGGTGTGACAACACAGGGGCACGATAGCGGTGCAGGTAGAATAAAAATGCGGAAAAAGCCGACGAAGTCTGAGCGTCACTAATGGTGATTCGTCGGTGACTGACGCACGCATGAACATTGAAGACACGTTGGAGGGCGAGGGAGGGGAAGAAGCACTGGCGGAGGAGGAAACCCGAAGCCCAAGCCATGTAGATCGGCACTCGGCTGGCTAAAGTATGTGACGTATAGGGTGGTTGAGCTCCATTGTGTGAGTGTGGTCGCTAATCGGAGGAGGTATTGAGGCGAGCCTCATGTGCGGTGCTGTGGGCGGCACACTAGCGGTATGGAATTATTCTAGGGTATTGCGGCGACGAAGAGGAGAGTGACGGGTGTGTGCGCGTGACGTAGTATAGTGGAAGTTAGCCCACAAGATGATGTGTGACGAGAGACGGAGATCCCGTGGGATCGCTTGTAGCAGTATGAAGACGAGCCTAGGTGTGGAGGGACAGGAGCAGACCAGGGGCCCGGAGTGATCTTACGAGTAGAACGATCGAGATGTAAGCCTGGCGGTTTGCTCATGGGATAATACTAACGTGGAAATTCAGCGTTACGTAATAAGATAAAAGTTGTCTCCCAAGCTTAAGTGTGAAAGGAGTCGTCGGAGAGGCTTTGAAGGAATGATGGAAACCATAGCTGACTGATAACAATGCGATGCTACGAAGGGCACAGCGGTGAGTGGGCAATATATAACAAAACCGCCAAATATGCAGGAATCGAGGGAAACAAAATGCGCGTCAGGGCACGAGCAATGAGTCGGATAAGGGCGCATGGCGCACGGTGGGGGCTCGAAAGCGTCCCAACGAAGACCCGAAAGTGCAAGGGTACTTTATAGGTAAAGATAGAACCTACAAGTATATGTGGTTATGTGAAGGTAACGAACAGATGCAGAAGTAATAAGAGGAAAGGAAGTACTGAACCCTGAAGTGACTTGTTACATATTGGTCACGGACTCAGAAGATAATTATATCTCACGAGCTTTACTATGTTTTGTAGAAGGACGGGTAAGGAGAGCAGAAACTATGAGCCAGTGATGGCCAAAAGTTCTCATTGGTTGAAGGAGCTAGAGAGTCAGTCTACTAATCAAGGCAAAGATGGGCTCATAAAAGACAGTGGTGAAAAAGGGGTGTACCACAACCGCATAATGTAGACAAACGAAAGAATGGAATTAAGCAGATGGTGCGTACAACAGGATTATGTGACAGGCAGACATGAAGGTAATAAAGTAGGAGGCTCTCAAGGAAATTACAATCCAGCGAGAAGGAATAGTGCTGTGCAGGATGACCGTGGCAGGGGCCAAGCGGGAAGCACGGTAGTGGTTGGATTGATAGACAAGGAGGTAAAACCAGCGGGCTGGAAGCAATAGAGAACCCGCGAACTAACAAAGAACAGGTGAGGGGGAGTGCAAATTAAAAACCTAAAATATACTTATTATCTCCCCCCTCCTCTCGCTCCAAAAAAAAGGACGGCTGCCCAAATAGTCTCCGTATCGCGCGCTCGGACTACTCGAAGGAAGATGGGAAAAAGGAAAGGTCTAATCGTCTCCTCACACATCACGACATTCCCGCTATTTCTCACTGAACGGGGGTTGTCCACAGACCACAGACTATACCGTTAGACGAGGACCACAGCAACAGATAACACAATGTTGATATAAAAATAAAACCTCACTTTTGGTCCCGCGGTTAAAGACGAAAAAGAAAAACTCACAAATCTCTAGTAATATACAGCGAGTTTAAGGAGAGGAACAGGCCGTAAACACAAAGCAACCGCCCCAGAGAGTGTTCACTGACGAACATCAGAGCAACAGAGTCTCCATATCCAATTACGTTGCAGCCACCCACCAGCGTATAAGACTTGGATCACCGCGGTCAAAGTACAAGGGTGAGATTGAATACTATGCAAGCGGTGGCGATGTTTCTATGGTCGAATAGATACAACAAATCTGACCTCGCGATAACTAAAATTATACCAGAGAAAACTGTTTTAACCCACTCATCGGGAACGAGGCTTGGGCGGGGGGCCCCAGGTTCGAATCACAATCTGGTCCATTTCATTTTCTCCCTTCCTGGATACTGCAGACACACATCAACTTAGTAGTGTCTCTTAACATTCTTAGATTAAAACGCAGCATCAAGCAGCTCCTAGACCTTTCCTAGCTGATGCAAGAAAACTTTCAAAATCCATGGTAATCACCCGACTAAATAAAACATGATATAGACGAACAAAAAAGACAATATACATGTACTGTATATCTTTATAAAATTGTAATTGTAATCATCTGTATTTAATACAGATTAGTAAAAAGAAACAAATGAACAGCACATAACATTAATCAGTTTTCCTCGTAATAACGCTATCACACAAGTCCATGTAGAAGATAAACTCTGCATGGTACCCCTTCACTCTGTGTCCATACATTATGAATACTCCAATAATCTTCACTTTACATTTGAATTGCTATATAACCAAGTTCCTGACCCTCCTGTGTTGCTTGTAAGATTCACGTGGATCCACAGACAGCATCGATCACCTCTGTCATCCCGACTTCCTTCATTGCAATCTTCAAGGTGCCCATTGTCGCTCTCTCACCTTCATTTTCCTAAAATTTTGTATGCAATACAAACACTATCAAATATAATAGATCCCTTATGAGATGCAAGAATTTTTTCCAGGCATCTATAAAAAGAATTTTTAAAACTTCAATGGGAAATGAAGTGAGGTGGTTACAGGGATAAATCCTATGAAGTACAAAGATTAGATTACCATCCACTTTATAGCCCCATGAAGTTTTCAGAAAGACTATTTATTACTTTAATAAATATGCATTTTATATAAAAAGGCAAGTCAAAAAAGATATAATCACCCAATGCACAATCAGTAACCCACAAGCAGTTGAAGTAAAAAGTATATATGCCATATTAGTTGGACATTAAGCACGTACATTTTCTCAAGCTATAGAAGTTATACACTTTATGCAAATTATGCTATTTCATTTGATTGGATTAAAGAATATTCGAGCTAATCCTATTTATTTCTATTTCGAGTCTGATAAAGAATGCCCTATTTTGAAATGTTCATGATCATGTGACTTTGCATGCGGAATTTACAAAGTAAACAATTACATAGCGATATGAAAGTGTGGATGGCCTCGAGGCTCTTGTTGTGAAAATACACATCCACCTTAAATGTCATTCTTTCACAAATATGCATTATAAAATCACTGTTTTTCCCTTCCATTGAATAGACCAGTAGTTCGTTAATAGGAAGATATAATTTGTCAACATTTTCAGATATCATTTTCAATCTGACAGAATTTCTGTTTGGTTTCAAACATAAAAAAATACTGTTCATTATGCCACACATAGCTTTAAGTAGGATCTACATGTATATCAAGTTTTGACTGAGGACTGTTATCAACATGATTCTGGAAGAGAATGTGCATTTGAGACGACTGGTTGGTGGGACTGAGAAAAGGAAAAAGGTGGAGGAAGTGGGG
>CAJDSM010002268.1:422-16733 GCA_903981925.1 Ostrea lurida
TCAATATGTATCGAACTCTAAGTTATAAGACAAAATATGTTCAACGTATGTGACCTTTGTATTCAAAGCAAACCGTATGTGGATAACAGCAAACCACGCAATACCATGCAATGCATTCATAGCTAGGTCTTACCGAAGCTCATGGTTAGCTAAAATCACAATAAGAATTTGGCGAAATTAACATTGTATCAAACGTAATCATAATCTAATTTCTTTTTGCAACATCTACGCAAAACTACGTACATGTAGTTAGAACATTTGAAACAATTTTGTCTACCGATATATGTTCGATACTTTATCCAATGATTATTGATTCAATGTCCAGCTGTATTATTCTTTATTAAAAAAAGACAAAATCTTAAAAAAATTGTTGAGTGCGTAAAAAGTGAAGATGAAAAATTTGTCAATGAAATTAGGGAGAATGCCGCTCCTTGTACACACCACAGATGGGATTATTTCGAGTTCGTCAGGATATATATAAAATGGCGAAGTAACAAAGTATGAAACGTAATCATAGTCCAAAAAACACATACAAAATCGAGTGTAGGGCAACACGGACCTTCGACGAAAGCGAAGGCAGGATCAGGTGCCATGGAGGAGTAAGCATCCTCTGCTGACCGGTCACACCCGCCGTGAGCCTGTAGTCGAAACAAAGTAAACGGGGTTACCTGTCGTCAAATCTAGTATGAAAATGACAGTCTAACAAATGGTATGAAACAAATCAGTCAACATATGACTTAGTGATACTTTGTAATCGCAAACAAGGTCATTATAGCGACCGTAGAATTTGCGAAATGATGACTTTAAACGAGATTCGTTATAACCCTGCAACATCAACTTTTTGGTTAGTAGTTGGCCTCGCTTTAAAAAATCATCATACGCATGGCATGCCCTTGCGTATCGAATCAACTGAGAGACATACACACCATAAGCAGGTGATAGTGGTACATTACTACACAAAAAAGGAAAGTTGACAATTGCAAAGTCAAAGTCATCACGTTTATATCAAATTGACATAATTGTGAAAATTATGATTGTTAATTGATAAGAAGGACTAATAAAAGCTGAATGAATTTAGAAGAATATGGATATATTATTCAGTATATTAAAAAAGAGGGTATTATCTAAAGGAGTACATTTATAACAAACATTTTAAAAGATCTGACCTGCAGAGCTACGATTTGTTTTCTTGTTAAAGAATTTCAGTTTTTAGAAATTATTTTCCTATATATAAACTGGATTGTATTAAAGACACTATATGCCCCTAAAAAGAGTGAAATTCTTTTCAAGACGGCATTCATTAGGATTAAGATTTGTAACATTTAACATAATGGATGGCGAGGATAACCAACAATGATAAGTTAAAGAGCAATACAAAAGTCGGTCAAACAAGGATCTCTGGATACACCAGACGTGGGATCAGGTGCCCAGAGGAGTAACACGTCCTGTTGACTGGTCACACCATTTGTAAAGCCATTGTCAGGTAAACGGAGTAATCCGCAGTCACAATTTGGGTATAAAGAACAGCCTAACAATTTGTAAGAAGCATCCAAGACAATATTTGTTGAATAAGCAAACTAGATAGTTATAACGGTTTGAGAAATGCTGACTTGAAATTCTGTTTGATTTGACCCAAAGACATGCCATACTGGCATACTAGATCGTGATAATTCTGCCTTTAAACGTGATTGTTTAAACCCCTGTAACAACTTGTTGTAATATGATAAATATATACGTACAATTTTTTGCACCAAGTGCGCATTCCAAATTATGTCTCTCAAGCTGATGCTCAAACGCAAGATGTTGGAAACTCCGAAACATGACAGTAAAAACTATTATTAAAAGTGAATCATGTAGTGCCAAAAGATGGGGCAAAAAACTTCGAAGGCATCAGAGCTATGCCTGAGGGAGAAATCACTTAATTTTGATATGAATTCTAACATTTTACCACTGGATTAAAACATATCGTATGTTCAAGCTAGTAACAATAGTACATAGCAACTGGGCTGTAAGAGACCCCGGGGACTTAACTCCACCAGCAAAAGGCTCGACTCATGGGTCATAATATAAATAATAGTCGGTACCAATTTTCATGCACTAGATGCGCATTTCGACACCCATTTATGTCTTTCAGTGATGCTTCAAACCGAAATGTTGGAATCCGAAGCAACAATGAAAACAGTAAACTTTCAAAGTGATCAATGAGTTGTAGTACTGCCCTTGATTCAAAAACTGATCATATGTAGAACAAGCGCTTGCGTTTCAATAAGTTTAAATACATAACAACACCATATGCAGGTTATGATGGAATGTTGTAACATAAATATGGAAAACTGACAATGAAGAAGCTGAAATCGTCCAGTTTGTCATAAAGTTCAGTTGTTAGTTTGCCGCTAATGTCTTTGTTCAATAAAATATCCAAGCATGAGGCAGATATTGATGACTTTGATGTTTTACTTCACGTTCACTGATAGGCGAAGTTAACATCGTGTTAAACGTAATCATAATCCAAAAACTTATATACAAAGTCGAGTGAAAGGCAACATGGATCTCCGACAAAAGCGCAGACAGGATCAGGTACCATGGAGGAGTACGCATCCTCTGCTGACTGGTCACATCTACTGTGGTATATTGAATCGATATATGAATTAAAATGATTATTATTAAAGGATAAAACGTAGTCAATATATCGAAATTTCAAATTAAAAGTCACCGCTAGAAATTTTCTCTTTTCTCTTTTTAATATATTCTGCCTCATAAGAATATAAACTAGTTCAGCTAACACAGGAGCAGGAATTCTGACAGACTTTTGGTAAGCCTGATCGCCAAAACCTACAGATATATTGTCGATGAGGATCTCCAGCATTGCTTTAATATCAACTTCAAAGTACTTGTGTGTAGAATCAGAGAAGAGTTTAACAAAGTAATTCTTAGAATGGCTGATCACTAGATATGAATATAATTGTCTATAATATTAAAAGTCATGTCTTTAATTTGTCATGCTGATTGGTCGTGTAAAGTGTTGAAAAGTCATGTTTTGATGTGGTTGATATGAGAAAAATTCTGGGATTTCACATTTACTGGAAGCTTTGTTTTTGTTGTTTTTATTTTTTTTTGGGGGGGGGGGCAGAATCCACATTTGATTTACACTACTTCTCGCATAAATAGTTTCACAATATATATGAAGTTGCTCCTTCACAGCTGTTAATATTTTCGTGATGAGTAGAGACCGGAGCTTGGTGGAACATTAACTAAGTCCAGCAATGTATCTTTGTTTGTAAGGGTTTTTGTGAAGTTTTGGTATCCAGCCATATTTGTCCGAATGGTATAGCAAATGTGTTTAAAACTGAAACACGATGTTGAAGAATTTCGTATTTGAAAGAGCAGTAGGAGTGTAGAAAAATAATATTCCTATAAATAAAGAAAGAATTTTTGTATTAAATATTTTTCAAACGTCAGGTGCCTGTGACTACATTCTGATTTATAAATTGTACTCATTTTACTGATAAAAAATAAATTTAGATTTCATTTTAATGACTTGAAAAATAACAATTAAAATCGTAATTAAAACGAATAAAAAATGCGGGGTTTTTTTCATAATGTCTACGTACCGGTACGTTCCTTTAAACTACATAGCATTTCGTCTGCCGGAATGTTCAGAGTGTTCATAGCAGCAAAGACATTTTGAAAAGAGAGAGAAATCAAATAAGACATCACTTACAAACTATGCAACTTCAATGTTATCACATGTATCACTAATCAAGTTTTTCATTTCACTAGAATTATTGTAATGACAAAGCAGAAAATACACTCTCTGAATGTACTGATATATATCCATTAATCGTCAACAGTATATGCTGCATCTGTCAACGTCATCATTCTGGCCTTTATTTTCTTCGCAAACACTGAAAAAAGAAAAAAGAAAAGTTTACTATAGTCACTATATAAAAAAAAATAGGTACTAAAGAAATAAATTTTGTTTATTTCTTTAATAGGACGTAAAATGCGACTCTACACGCCGATATAAAAAAGAAAAATGATCCCTGCAGAATAATGACAAGGGGTCATTCTTCGATGTAGAAAAATGCCCCCCTAGCTGAAGAAAAATTGGATCGTTTTGACAAAAAAACTATACCCATAGGTCAGTTTTCTGCATGACATATTTGTAAAAAAAAAATGACCCCCATAGAAAAATTGACCCCTGCTTTAAAAAGTAAAATAAATTGATAATAAAAAATGTTAATATGAGATGTCAAGATATAAGTAACGGAATAGCATTATTTTGTAATTTATATACTTTATGTCATAGATTTGTACAAAGTTGCATAAATTTCTTTTTGATTGTTAAAAGTAAAAATATTTATCTTCTGGAGGATTTAATCCAAGGTATTTAGCTTTGTCCTCGCCCGTGCAATCCAATGTACCATGCTTATCATTTCATCAGTACCGACCATGTTTATTTATATTGTAAAGGCAAATATAACGACAGTGATCAATCTCGAAGTCCTAAATACAAAAATGGCGAAAGTTTAACATTGTGTCATTGTGTCAAAACAAGAAGTTGGGCATTCACGGACCCCTGGACAGCAACCAGAGGTGGGATCGGTGCCTAGAGGAGTAAGCATCCCCTGTTGAGCGGTCACACCCGCCGTGAGCCCATAGTCTTTGATCACGCGTAAACGGACAATCTCCGTAGTCTAAATCAGTGTGTGAAAAACGGCTACTTCACAAGCTAATGCAAATAACATCAGACAGCATTTGATTTCCAATGACTAGGTCATATTGATAACTAAATTGCTTATAAACACCATAGAATTTACGAAATGCTGCCTTTAATACGTTACTGTTTAAGACCCCTGCAACAACAACTTGTCTGTAAGTGACTTGCCTCGATTCAAAAACTGATCGTACGCAGAACAAGCTCTTGCGCGTATCGAATAATTGAGAGACATACACACACTATGCAGGTGATGATGGAATATTGCTACATCAATATGGGAAGTTGACGAGGAGAAGCTCAAATCGTCCGTTTGTCATAAAGTTGAGTAGTTAATTTGCCGTTAATGTCAGTGGTTTTAATAAAATATCCAAGTTACGAAAGCAGACATTGGGAAAGACTCTGTGGTGGCCTTTATTTCTAGTTCATTGGGAATATTGACATCGACATTGAATGAAGAAGTCATTATTATTGATGGATAACATCGTCATAATATCGAAAAGTTGAATTAAAAAGGCCACCGCTAGATATTTCTTCTTTTCATGTAGCAAGCTTTCTGAAATGAATTCTGCCTCATAAGAATATAAAAAATAGGTCAGCTAAATACGAAAAAAAGGGAGCAACAAATTAGTGCCCATTGGAATTCCAACAGACTGTTGGAAGACCTGATTGCCAAAAAGCTTACGAAGATATTGTCAATGAGGAACTCCGCATTGCTTTACATATCAACTTCAAGAGACTTGCTGTGTAGAATCGGCAGTGGGAGTTAACAAAATAATTTTTGAATGGCTGATCACTAAGATAAGTATCCTTTTCCATTTTTGTTAAGAAGCAGACTGTCATAATCGTTAGCAGAAGGCTTGTCTTTAATTTATTCGTGCGGAATGGGTCGTGTAAAGTGTTTGAAAAAAAGTTCATATGTTTTGATGTTGTTGATATGTGAAGGTTCTTGAGATTTCAAATTCACTAGAAGTCTTTAGAGTTTTTTTAGAATCCACATTTATAACACCACTTTGGACATAGTAGTTCACACTAACTTCTGAAGTTTTGCTCCTTGAAGCTGTCAATATTTTCCGTGAGGAGTAAAAGACAGGGCTTGGTGGAACATTTAGCTAGATCCAGCAATAGATCTGTTGTTTGTAGGGTTTTATATGAAAAGTTTTGGAATCCAGTATAGTTACGGTATAGTTCATAATTCTTTCCGTTCCCATTGACTGGAATTCAAAAAGTGTTTAAAACTGAAGTATGATTTTGAAGAATTTTCGTCTTTGAAAAGAGCAGTATGGTGTAAGTACGAATTACCAAATGTGGAGTTAATACCAAGCTTCGTTAAAATGCAGTTTGTAGTAATGAGGCCTTACAGACAAAAACAATATTGTTACAGGCTTTGTCGGCTGGAACAGAACATATTCCTCATGTAACCTATCTAATTCATCTGATCACTTCCGGTTTACGAAACAAACAAACGGATAGATGTACGGCAAAGTAACAATGTATTAAACGTAATCATTATATCAAATTATGCAGATCGCCTCGTGTGTATCAAAATTATTTCGTATCAAAGTAATTAAATTAATAATAATTGTATTAGAAAATGTTACAATTCTTTTGAAATCAATTTTTTAAAAAAAAATTGTACGTATAAATGAACATCATAATCATATTTGAGATTTTTCTTAAACAAATATGAAAGTAGGAAAAATGATTTCTATTTATTGCTTTTTCATCATATTGTCATATTTGCTTCATCCCATGGCCTGAACCCCTGCATAAGGACCGTGGATTTTACAACTTTAACAGTGGGCCTCATGGACATCATAATCATGCATTTAATTTTTCTGAAAAAAGTATGAAAGTTAAAGGGGCATGGACACGTTCTGAGCTAAAGATGTTTAGATTTTAGATTACCATTTTTAATGTTTACAATGCTCACTAGGTTTCCATAAATTTTACAACATTAGTAGGGGGGGGGGGGTCATGGACATCATAACCATGTATCTAATTTTTCTCAAAAAATGTTTGAAAGTAAAGAATATTTTCTAACATTACTACATATTGTACATGTTCATTATGTGTTCATACTGGCCTCACCCCATGGTCCGAACCCGCAGCCCTGGGGCCATGAATTTTACAAATTGAGTAAAGGACTTCATTGACATAATAACCATACATTTAGTTTTCTATAACATATATGGGGATAGAAAAGATCTTCAAAAATTTGGCAAATTTTTTTCCCCACTTTTTGCTCCGCCCATAAGGCCCCAGGGCTGCAAGAGTTCCAAATTGTATGATTTATGTCCGCATTGTCCCAAAGATGCTTCACATCAAAGGTGAAAAGAATTGGAATAAAAGTGATACAAAAGAAGAAAACAATGGTTTATCGTAAAAAAAATTTCCTTACTGCCTACTTTGGCCCCACCGTAATACCAAACCCCTACCCCTTAGACCAGGAAATTTACAATTATGATAAAGGCTCCCTGCTCATTCCAATTATCCATTTAGTTTCAAATTAAGATCAACAGCATTAAGAATGTTGTACATATAAGCACTTTGTACCAGGTTTGTTATCGCCATGGGGTTAGAACCCTTACATGTATCTCTGAGATCACCAAATTTACAATTTTGGTAGAGGCCGTCCTGCTCTTCATCGGTATGCATTTATTTTTTTTTCTTGTAAGGCCCTAGAGGTTCAAGTGTCCTAAAATTTACATTTTATGCCTCCTTTTCGTAATGATGTTCATGCAAAATTTGAAAAGAATTGGACTAGAAAAAAATGTTCAATTGTTAACATATCTCTTCATTGACCATTATGGCCTCGCCCTAATACCAATTCCTCATAACTATGGTAAAAGGCTCCCAGCTCACTTCAATTATTTTTTTAGTTTCACATTAATGCTAATAGCAAAACGATCCTTAACAAATATTCTTTGAGGATTTTTGAAAATCATTCACTTTTTGACAGTTTTTACCCTGTCGCTAATGCCCCAGGGGTGCAAGAGGCCTAAAATTTACAATTTATGTCTCCCTTGTCCCAAAGATGGTTCATATCAAATTTGATAGAATGGTAGTTATCAAGAAGAAATTTAAAATGTTCAATTGTCAACGCACGAAGGACGACGACTTGCAATGGATCATCTGAGTCAATACGAGTTTACTCAGAGGATCTAAAAATATGATAGCACAAATAAGGACAATTTTACGGGAAAATGTTGTTGTGGATGAATACCATTTCATGTTACTTTTTCAACGATCAAAAGACATAATGTTGTTATATTGACTTGTATCTCGAAATCACTTTAAGGGCATATACAATGTACATTTCGCATTTTTTCTATCTCCAACATTGAAGGCTTCCAATGATATTAATGAGAGTTACAGAAGATGCACAGATCATTCAATCCCTTCAGAATTACATGTATTTGATGATGATGGAATGATAATTATACAGCGACAGACAGTGTTTTTGTAATATGTCTACATGTACAAGTACATTGCATTTGCTTACATCAAAGGGAGGTAATTCGGAACTCGGGTATAAATAATTGTGCAAATTAAATTCTTCATCAGCTGTTATTTATTACCAAAACCCTGGTAATATAGTCTAATTATTTTCACAAAGATTATCTGAGGGTACTATGGTTTTATATTAAGAACATTTTTTTTTTTAAAATGTATACAGATAACGAACGTTTTCACCCATAACTACCATACATACTCGCGTATAAGTGGGTTTTTGGGGGAGTAAAAAATTGATCCTCAAGTTAATTGTTTTAGCAGACAATCTACCACAGGGAATAAAGTTTATAATTACCTATACAATATAATCACCAGCTACAGTAGAAAGAGTACAATTACTATTGAATATGTGTGTAGATGGCAATCGAAGAGTCATTCCAAACTTTATGCTTAATATTGCTAGTTACTTAACCCTAGCTTGCAGAACAAACACGTTTAATTGTACATAGGTATTTCAGACATGATAAGAAGTGGAATAGTTTGAATTTTGAAGCTGTATTGGTGTGTGCATTGAGACGCTAGCTACCGTCTTTAAGATGACGTCACAGAAGGACAATTAATTACGTTGTGATATGTTGACGTTACTTAGCAATCAGATTTTCATTTTATAACTGTCTGAAGAGGCATTAAAGCTGAAAGCGCTAACAGTGAAATGATATTCGGGTTTTGAGTTTCCTGACTTTTATTATTGGAATCATGTACTGTATCATCAAATACCGGAATCTTTTTACTACACACACACACACACACACACACCACACACACACACCACACACATATACATATATTATAATATATATATATATATATATATAGTTAAAAAAGAAAAAAGAAACACGAATACATTTAGTAAAGCTTTAGCGCTTTCATTTCCAATCTTCAGAAGCTTTACATTATGTTGCCTTGGTTACGTCATAATATGCGGAGCGTTGAATTGTAAAGTATATAGTGACGTCATAATACATATTGGCGGAATACAATGGTAACGAAAATCAATTGTGACGTCAAAGGTGAACAACGTAATACAAAGGTAACGTCAAATCAATTGTGACGTCAAAGTAAACTTAGCGTGAAAAAAGTAAAATGTACAGCAGTCATGTCCATGAAATTAACTGTTAAGTTTAGGTTTAAAAGAATGAATAAAAATGTTTCTCTTTTCACGCCTTTTGATATTGGTTCCTCCTGAAAGTTTGTAGAAGGGAAATATATTAAATTGTTTTTTCACGCTAAGTTTTACTTTGACGTCACAATTGATTTGACATTACCTTTGTATTACGTTGTTTCACTTTGGCGTCACATTGATTTGACGTTACCATTGTATTCCGCCAATATGTTATTATGACGTCACTATATACTTTACAATTCAACGCTCCGCATATCATGACGTTGAGTAACTAAGCAACATAATGTAAAGCTTCTGAGGAAGAAATGAAAAAGCGCTAAAGCTTTACTAAATGTTTTCGTGTTTCTTTTTTAGCTATAACTTTCCGACCACTGTGAAATTTTGGTGTATTTCAATATATATATATATATTATATATATATATATATATATATATATATATATATATATATATATATATAAAACAACTCTAAACCAACTTTCTTGAAATATTTCGACCGCGTTACCGGTCTTCATCAGTCGTGTTTATTTTCCGTAGCAACACAACGCACAACTACAACACATTAGAGTACTATGACGTCACAGTGGATATTAAGTTGAACAATAACGTCACAGTTGAAATTACGCGCAAAACATTTGAAAATAGTAAGAGGTCTATGAATTAACAATAGCTATGTTAGCCGCGTCGGCATATAAGCGTAGAATGAAATACATACGTGTAAGTAATGGTACAAAATATAGGGAAATTACGAACACATAGCAGTTGACTACTGACCTATGTAAATTACAAACATGAAATATCATAGTAATTAATTATACATGTACATACATAATTATACAATATAAAAAGAGTTATGCAACAATTTTCAATATTATTTGTTACATGTTAAGACGCATTTTTAAAGGACAGAAAATGTTCCGTTTGTTTATTCCGAATGGTGCGTAAGTGTTCAATTTTTTCTTCCATAGGTTTTCTCTAAATCGACGTAAATGTCATCTTTGTACAGCTTTTCCATCCCTATTATAGAATAATCACTTATATTGTGAGAGTCCGTGCAAAAATGAATAGCTACCGGGTCGTCAGTCTTCCTTCTAATAAGTGACAAATTTAACACATGCCTCTGATATAAAGTAGCACCAGTTTCTCCCCACATATACGATTTTATTGCAATTTTTTGCCAGAACATCCATAAACTACATTACTGGATTTACAATTAATATAATTTTTAATATGATATTGTTGCCGTTACAATCCTCGAAATTGGTTAGTTTTTATTGACCATATTGACATAATATGCACTTTTTAGCACCACATGGCTCGCACAAGTTTTCTTTTTAAAAAATAGATTTTATGTTTCTTATGTACCAAGATGTCTTTTAAATTCTTATCTCTTCTGAAAGCTACTATGGGCATATTTTGGAAAGCATTTTGAGGCGGTCAGAGTTCTCAAGAAATTTTTTGTCGATTTTTTAAATTTTATGAATATTGGGAAGTCCTTTAGAATAGTTTACTAAAGGGGAACACGATTAAACTGCTTCGTCTTTTTTCTGTAGTTTAGGAGATTTGATCGGTCGAGTTTATCTACTTTGATGAGTTTCTTTTTCTATATCATTATCTAAATAACCGCGTTTTCTTGAAGTTATTTTTTATTTTCTTTCGTTGAATCTGATAGTTTTTCTTCTGTTGAACATTAGTATACGCCGCACGTAGACCCAAGTCCAAAGGGAATAGCCTTTTTTGTGGATTCGGGGTGGTTAGAGTTTTTATTAAGGTACATATGTTTATCGGTAGGTTTGCAATACAAGTCTGTAGAAAGGAATCCGTCTGTTATTGGAGATCGTTACATCAAGGAAATCCGTTGTATTAGATTGGCGCAGGCCAAGCTGAATATTCGGATGTATTTCATTCTAACCACCCCGAATCCACAAAAAGGCTATTCCCTTTAGACTTGGTCTACGTGCGCGTAGAATATGTTCAACAGAAGAAAACTATCAGATTCAACGAAAGAAAATAAAAAAATAACTTAAGAAAACGCGGTTATTTAGATAATGATATAGAAAAAGAACTCATCAAAGTAGATAAACTCGACCGATCAAATCTCCTAAACTACAGAAAAAAGACGAAGCAGTTTAATCGTGTTCCCCTTGTAGTAAACTATTCTAAAGGACTTCCCAATATTCATAAAATTTTAAAAAAATCGACAAAAAATTCTTGAGAACTCTGACCGCCTCAAAAATGCTTTCCAAAATATGCCATAGTAGCTTTCAGAAGAGATAAGAATTTAAAAAGACATCTTGGTACATAAGAAACATAATAATCTATTTTTTAAAAAAGAAAACTTGTGCGAGCCATGTGGTTGCTAAAAAGTGCATATTATGTCAATATGTTCATAAAAACTAACCAATTCGAGGATTGTAACGGCAACAAATATCATATTAAAAATTATAATTAATTGTAAATCCAGTAATGTAGTTTATGGAGTGTTCTGCAAAAAATGCAATAAAATCGTATATGTGGGAGAAACTGGTGCTACTTTATTTCAGAGGCATGTGTTAAATTTGTCACTTATTAGAAGGGAAGACTGACGACCCGGTAGCTATTCAATTTTTGCACGGACTCTCACATAATAAGTGATTATTCTATAATAGGGATGGAAAAGCTGTACAAAGATGACATTTATCGTCGATTTAGAGAAAACCTATGGAAGAAAAAAGTTGAACACTTACGCACCATTCGGAATAACAAACGGGAACATTTCTGTCTTTAAAAATGCGCTTAACATGGTAAACAAATAATATTGAAAATTGTTGCATAACTCTTTTTATATTGTATAATTATGTATGTACATGTATAATTAATTACTAATGGTATATTTCATGTTTGTAATTTACATAGGTCAGTAGTCAACTGCTATGTTGTTCTAATTTCCCTATATTTTGTACCATTACTTACACGTATGTATCTTCTACGCTTATATGCCGACGCGGCTACATAGCTATTGTTAATTCATAGACTCTTACTATTTTCAAATGTTTTTGCGCGTAATTTTCAACTGTGACGTTATGTGTTCAACTAATATCCACTGTGACGTCATAGTCACGTCTAATGTGTGTAGTGTGTGCGTTGTGTTGCTACGCGAAAATAAACACGACTGATGAAGACCCGGGTAAACGCGGGTCGAAATATTTTCAAGAAAGGTGTTTAGAGTTGTTTTTTTTTTTAAATTTTATCTCCGATGAAACGAGACTTGTACTAATTTTATATATATATAGTATATAGGAGCAATTTATATTTATATATATATATATATATAGTATATATGATATATATATATATATGACCCTTGTTTGCGATTACAAAGTATCACTTAAAGTTCATATGTTGACTGAGGTGTGTGTTCATAGCCATTTGGTTAGACTGTCATTTCATACTAGATTTGACGACGGGTAACCCCGTTTACTTTGTTTCGACTACAGGCTCACGTGCGGGTGTGACCGGTCAGCAGAGGATGCTTACTCCTCCATGGGCACCTGATTCCTGCCTTCGCTTTCGTCGAAGGTCCGTGTTGCCTACACTCGATTTTGTATGTGTTTTTTTGGACTATGATTACGTTTCAATACTTTTGTCTACTTCGCCATTTTATATGATTATAATTATATAATACATATATATATATATATATATATATTATATTATATATATATAAATATATAATACACACCACACACACACACACAAATTACACACAAGTTGCTACGACATTGAGGATCAGCCCAGTTGATCGTTATTTTTGTGCCTATAAAATGTAACGATAATTCTATGCAATGAAATACATGTACTGATATGTTTCAGAGGCTACGACATAGTACTACACACAATCAAGCCAATATGACGTTGGAAAATCCGTCAACCAAGATTCATGAACTTTTGATCATTATTTATTGCGCAGTCTGCAGCGTTCAATTTTCAACTTGATACAGTAACTAGTCATAACACGCATTAATTATGCTTGTGTTTCCACAACCGTTTGCTTTGGAGTATTTGAAAGTAAAGGATATCAGAGTAAAGCAATTGCTCTACAATGGAAAGATTATTGACTTGTGTTTTGCAAGATGGAACTGAATGTTTCGTGCGCTTGCCTCACTCACTTCGGATAATTCATTCCACATGAGGAAACACCATTTGGGTACATAATACACCCATTGATATATGACACACTGATTGGTACATATTAAAACTTGTTTACAACGCCAATTTATTAAGCTCGTAGTTACATGTACCTTTTTAACTGCGATGATGTCTATATCCCCAGTCTCCTTACAACCTTTAATTAAGTTGGACCGTGTCGCTTTCTTTCTAAATTTTTTCTTCCATTTCAACAGCATTGTAAAGATAGTATCTTTAATACTGTACTTAGAAGTATCCATCTCGACATGTTCAACTTCGGTTGATGAAAGGCCTAGATTGACACCCAGAATGCGAAAATGTTTTCCAATATAGCCAATCACTGCAGCTAATTCTTTCTCTGTCACTGAAAGGAGAAATTGGAATACATTGACAAGCCAGCAGGAGAAATTGTTCTCTTTTTGAGTGTAACACACCCGCTTAGAAAGTTCCAGAGGGCATGTCTGTAGCTCATGACCTCATCGGCAAGCGAGCCGGTCCCTATTTTCGATGTAAGGGTAGTACATGTAACACTAAATTTGATGATGAAAATAAAATTTAGTCAATACCTTTGGATTTTTTATTCTGAACATAGCTGCTTGTATAATCATAGTTCTATTGAAGTTTATTTATTACTAGGAACTGCTGCTCAGGTGAGTGATGTTGCACACAGGTCTCTCGTTTATTAATCAAAATTTTATTGTATAACTGCTTATGTATTCAATATATTTATTTGTGCATGCTAAAGAGCTTTAAATATTTGTGAGGCACCTACTTCATTGCTTTCCCCCCCCCCCCCCGCCCCCCACACACACATCCACCCACACTATCAATGATAATTTATATTGGTGCGGTAGATAAAATAATTACAGATGAATACCTTCAATTTCTTTTTTTCTTTCTTTTCTAACATCTTTCCATTCAGCAAACTAAAAGAAGAAATACCGTTACACAATATAGAAATAATCCAATATGTAATTAAAAAAACATTCATAGGCATCACTTGAAAAACCTGGATTTTCCAATTGACGGTATGTGCAGAAATTAGACAAAAGGAATTTATCTTCACATATATCTTTCCCTTTTTAAGTGCAATCATTTGAAACTCATCTCTCTCTCTACTCTCTTCTTCTCTCTCTCTCTCTCTCTCTCTCTCTCTTCTCTTCTCGTTCTCATCCGCTCGCTCAGCTTCGCACGCCTGGATTTTCAATTGACGGTTATGTGCGAAATTAACCAAAAGGATTTTATCTTTCACAGTATATCTTTTCCTTTTAAGTGCACATTCCATTGAAAACTCTCTCTCCTTCTCTTCTTCTCTCTCTCTCTCTCTTCTCCTCTCTCGCTCGCTCGCTCGCTCGCTCGCGGCCGCACGCACGCACGCCACGCACACACACACCACACACCACCACACACAACACACACACACACACACACACACTTTATTTTGTATGCGAAACATTGTAATATTCAGTCTCCTTTTGTATAATGTAGAAATGCTATGCATTCAATGATTGTCCTTTTCTATATTTGATTCATAATGAATAATTTTCCTTTGATTTCTATGATTGTAAATTTTATTGTATATTTTTATTTGTTTTCCAAAAGTGTGCATTATACTCTATATTTTCTATAAGCAATACATAATTTCCCATATACATTATTTAGGTCGCAAAATTTCAGCCCCGTGTGGATCCGGGTTAGAATAGGTCCTCGGTACGCCTTGTTTGCCGTTAGAGGCAACTAAATGGGACGGTCGTTTCGATAAGATCGCAAAACAACCGAATCCCAGTGCATGTGTGACACCATAAAAAAACCTGCTCAAAAAACATAAGCTCCAAGCACAGGACTATAATTGGCGCCCTTCACCGGCAATGGTGATGTCTCAATATAAGTGAAGTGTTCTCGAGAGGAACGTAAAACAATATATTATCAATCAATCAGTCAATCATAATATCAATTTGTATTGCATCATACGTCATTTCTATCCTGTAGTGTGTATGTGGATTCCATTTGATAATAAGCAGAAGTACATATAAGCATACCATGAGTTTATATGCTTCATAACAGTCGGCATTATTTATTAACACCACCGGCATAACAAATGTTGTCTTATACTCTAGTGGGTAATACTGATGATCTTCTAAACTTTTGATTAATGTTCTTTTGAGATCATAATTCCCAGTTGGTGTCCATATATCCAGAGATATGGGTATTCCGTATACAAATTGATAAATCTCAGAAACAGGAATGAATCTGAAAAAGAGCAAATACGGCAAATTACGTGTTGCCTACGTCACAATGGATACTTTTTCGCAATTATATTGCGCATGTAAAAGTTCTTTATCTGGAAAAGTAACAGTCAAAACTGTAACAGCTTGACCGTAAATTCAAAGAAGTCCCCCAAACAGTCCAAATAACAAATTACAAATAAATAGACAATTTGAACTACTCAGTATATGTTTAATGTTTATTTTTAAAATAACTTAATTTTTCCATGAATATTTTTTTTTTTATAATATATGTATTAATTTGACCTGTTTGTAAATTATTAGGTATAAAACAACCTCAGGCAACAGTTTTCTTGGTCATACCTTGGGACAATAATCTGGACTGTTACCCAAATAACCATTGAATAACTGTATAGTGAAATACAGCTTTCGAACGATTTTCAGGATATATATCATAACGATAAACTTGCGAATTGCCGACTTAAAACAAAACTGTTAAATTGATTTATTTATCAGTAACCTGTCTCGATCTAAAAGTGTTTCAGGGTATACGGGTAGTCAAG
>CAJDSM010002269.1:71-12454 GCA_903981925.1 Ostrea lurida
GACCAAATATTGGTTATATGGAAATTCTTTCTGAAAATTTTGTAACCCCCATGCATTAAAGTGAATTGATTATCAGACTGAACTGATTAAAATTATTGTGCATTACTCTCTCTGTCTTCTCTCAATTAGTTAAATTTATATCAATGTCTTGTATATCGAGATAGATTTAAATATAAATATTAATGTGTAATAGCAGTCGCCGAGTTCGATCTCCAGTGGCCAATAGCTTGAGTTGGTTAGAGTCACCCTGACTATGAGAATTCAGGGGGCCTGAGTAAGAATCCCAGTCTGGTCCCGTTTGCATTTTCCTGCCTGTTACAGTTTGGTGTTGTTCGCTGAGGTTGGGGGATACATCCGAAAATATTGGGGGAGGGGGGGGGGAGGTGGGGGGGTCCTAACCCCATATTCCCATTGTAGGGTTAGATTATGTCAATTTGTAACCCCATTGTAAGACCGATAATTCCTAAATATACACCCCTTCATTGAACTATGAATATAAGTTATTTTATGTGTATGTTTACACAGCAATCAGTGGATTATTAACAATAAATTTTAGGGGTTTAAAATGCTGGTTTCCTGCCATGCAAGGCATCTAGGTGATTGACCAGTAGTATAATGTAGACTTGTTTTTCATTACCCTATTCAGACACTGAACATGGTTTTAAATTAATCACCCCATTAAAATCTGAAAAAACTCATAAACCGTGGTTTGTTTGAATCCCTCTATCTGCCTCCCCATTGTCATTGACCATTCCGCAACCCTAGACTTGGCAAGTGATAGTCCTGCAGGGGCAAAATAAAAATTTACAACTATGGTTTGTACATCTTTCAGGGACGAATTAAGACAATTATCTCATGAAAGCGACCGTCTCTGACTTCATTCATTCTGTAGGGATTTGATCCAACAAAACAGCAGATTCTGAGGGCATACCCCAGGGCAGCAGTGGCGCTTTGTTTCATAATTTTGCAAAAGTATATTACTACGTAGTATACTTTGCAGAAAGTTTTATGATAACAAGCACCCTGTACTCAGGGGCATTAACCCAGCTGTCCCTCACCTGTGGGGATTGTTGTGCCCTCCATTACTTGTCAAGTCGTAGTATTCGGAATAACTCCATCTTGCTTCCACGCAACTGCGAGATTTCAGACCCGCGTTTCCCTGACAGAAAACAACAATCACATTTCATATTAACAGCAACTTGCAGTTGACCGTGTTACATTGGATGATACACGCGAATGGAAATTCGGGTTACATGCCGATAACTGCAAATTTCAACCAATCTAGAAATTCTATACAATTGTTTATCCTTAAATAGGGTGCCTATACACAGGCAATTAAACTTGTACTTTTGTTTTTGGTTGACGCATAATGTTCTGTTATTGCAAAGGGAACATTTTCTTTTCAGCTTCAATCACCAATTAAAAATATTCCCGGGAAGCCCCGAACTTAATCATTTAAAAAACCATATGATCTGTGGTGATTTTGCACTCTTATTTGGACCGTATAAACTTTGTGAATATCAAACTATAACCAGTCGCGTTCGAAGAAAACCTATGTTCAGTTAGTCCCCATTGTTTGGTGTTGGTTTTTTTTCTTTTTTTTAGGGTTTTTTTTGTTTTTTTTGGGTTTTTTTTTTTAATAACATTGCTATTAAAGCCTGTTTTAAAATATTCTCTTATACGTGGTAATTAGGCCAAAAAAAAAATAACAAAAAAAAATGTGTGTTTAATTAAAATACTGTCTATCGCGACCGAACCCTATTTTTTCACCTTTACCCTAAGACTCCTTTTATTCGCAATATTGTAATTTTCCATCAAATTTTGTCTCTTACCCAAGAGCCCTGAATTGATATTTTATACCCAAAGCAAGTTTATACAGGCTGATTAGAAACAGTAAACATACAAAATCATGTTGACACAACATACAAATAGCAAAAAATAAAAAAAATACCGACCTACCAGACTAGGTAATTTTTTCCAGGAGGTGAACCAGTAAACACACACGATTTTTTTTTTTTTAGAGGGGTCGGGGGATATGTATACTTGCAAACAAGTTGTTATAAGCAGGGGTTTCAACAGTCAGTCTAAAGGCAAAGCCTTTCGTAAATTCTATGGTCGTTTATAAAATTTAGTTTCCAGAATGACCTCATTGAGTCAATGGCTAATTGCTGTCTGTGTGTTTTTTCATAGCCATTGTTAAAGCCGTTTCAACACCTGGATTTGACTACGGGTTATTAATTCCGTTTACCTGGTCAGAATATGGGCTTCAACAGCGGGTTGTGACCGGTCAACAGGGATGCTTACTCCTCCTAGGCACCTTGATCCCCACCTCTGGTGTATCCAGGGGATTCCGTGTTTGCCAACTCTTGTTTTTGTATTGCTATTTTGGGAACCTAACGAGATTGATCAACTGTTCGTTATCTTTGCCTTTTAACATGATTAGAAAGGTGGAACAGCATGGTCCTAACACACATGTCGATTCCACTTCGCCTAAAGTGAAATAAGGTTAAAGCTTTGTGTGTATATTTTGCTTCAAAGGCATTTTGTTTCGAATTTTAAGAGCCCTCACGCCTTTCTGGGCGGGTAAATACTCGTAAATTTGACCCCCTCCCCCCCTCCTTTACAAAAATTCTGGATCCGTTTCCTAATGTTTTATAAATATGTTTCAAATAACGTTATCTTATTTAGGAAATTTTGACAAACCTTCATTTCATATTGAGAAAAAAAGCATCCCGTAATCGATGCCAGAATTTCGTCCGGTTTTTCGACACCTGTGGCTTCAAAAGGACCATATTACAAGAATAATATAATGGAGCCTTCGCTTAGTCTGTTTATCTCCTAATTGCGGTCACTGATTTATAACGGTTTTTCATACACGCGGACATTCTGTTGAAAATTTCTTGGCATGGGGCGAAAAACCATTTGAAGAGGGGGGGGGGGGGGGGGGGGGGGGGGGGGGGGGTGGGGAGGAGGGGCGGTTGGGGGGGGGGCGAAAAAAACTGAAATACGCGCCGTACACTGTGACCTCGGATGAAGGTTTACTCACATATAAGAGGAGAGACATAAATGTCCTACTGTTCTGCTTGATTGGCTAATTCAAAAATGAAATTATTTGGAATGGAAATGAAAGTAATAATTAAAGTTTTTAAAATCATTGTTTTTGGAATGTAAAAATTTATTCACCAAAATGCGATATGACGGAAGAAATTACATGGCGGGGATGGGAGGGGGAGATGTATACGGGTGTATTATTCGCTGTGTGCAGATTGTGTAGCGTTTTAGAAAATGTCAAGACCTTAAAATCAACGGGACCCTTATACATTTTTGCCGCTTTTTAAATCAAGTTTTGCTTAGAATAACCTCAAAAGTTGGCGCTAATTTATTTATAAAATAATATAGTTAATTAATAGAGAGAGCTGAGGGTTATGTACTCTCTTCTCTCTCTCTCTCTCGTCTGCTCTCTCTCTCTCTGTCCTCTCTCTCTCCTAGTAAGCTGAAGTTCCGAGGAAAACAAAGGCGGAGGGGGAAAACAGTTCATTGTTTTGAGGGTGGAAGATCTTTTCGGGCCATCTGCTGATGTTCATGATGTGGTGTAAACACCTTTTAAAAGTGAATGCTGGAGTCTGGTCTAGTTGCTGTTGGTCAGGTCTAGATCCATAAAAGGCGACAGCCTTCACGTTGGTGTTGAAGATCCAATGCTTGTTTTGAAGGGATCGTGCACTGGGTCTCCAAATGGACCACAGAGTGTTGAGAAGTGTACTGGCTTTGTTGACGCGGCTCTGAATGTCACTATCTATTTCCACCGTCCTTTCTATCACGCTCCCAAGATACGGTATGTGAAGCGATCTGTTTCCGGTGGTGGTCTGTCCCTGCATTGCTCTAAATCTCAGTCTTCTTTCTGGTGCTCTTCGGTGAGTGTGATATCATCTGTTTGGAAAAAATCAACTAGCAAATCCAGGTCTTTCAAGGTGGCTTGGTGAATGTCACTGTATGCTCGTACTTCTGTCCGTGAATGAATTGTTGCAATAACTGTCAGGAAGATTTGTGGTGAAAAATATTGCAGCATTGCTTCTCGCCAGTCTTTTAACTGTGGATGGGCATGTTAATCTACGCAACTGTGTATGACTTGAATCTTCGTACAGCAGTTGAATGATTCAGATGAATACTTGGGGGAAATCCCGTAGTGATGAATCAGCTTCCAGATAGTGCCTCTGTTCCCAAGCGCAAGGATCACGATGCCATGGAGGAGTAAAGCATCTTCTGCTAATCGGTGACACCCCGCCGTGAAAATGGCAGTAATAACAAAGGGTATGAAACAAACAAATGACTTAGTGATATTTTGTAACCGCAAACAAGGTCATTATAGCGACCGTAGGAATTGCGAAATGACGACTTCAAACGAGATTCGTTATAACCCTGCCTGCAACATCACCTTGTTTGTTAGTAGTTGGCCTCGCTTTAATAAGTCCTCATACGCATGGTATGCTCTTCTGCGTATCGAATCAACTGGGAACATACACTCCATAAGCAGGTGATAGTGGTATATTTACTACATTGAAAGGGAAAGTTGACGATTGCAAAGTTAAAGTCATCACGCTTATCATGTAATGTATTGCCATCTGCCATTAGAGTCAATATTAAGTAAAATATCCAAGTCTGTCAGAGTCTTTTTTCCCAGGACAGCCTGTCTACATCAATCTGCACAGGACCTTGCTGGGGAATGGACAGTGCGTGATCACGCCCATTATTACACAGCACTTGATAAATTTCCTTTCCTGGACAACTTGACGATATGACCCTTCTTCCAGTCTGCAGGCACTGTTTTTGTTCCCCGATCTTTTGTAGTGGGGGCTGTAACGTCTCTGCTGTTGCTGCTAGGTCTGCCTTGAGTGCTCCTATAGGGGATGCCGCCAGGACCTGCTGCCTTGCCATTTTTCAAACTATTAATGATCTTGATGATTCCTGCTTTGGTAGATGAGTTAGAGTTGATCGGGGATTATTCTTCACTGTATGGTATGTCAAAAATTGCTGGGGGATTTAAATCTCCTGGAAGTGCCCCGCCCAGCTTTCTCGGTGTCCTATCTCGCTAGCTATTGTCTTGCCTTCCTTGTCTTTCAGTGGTTTGTTGCGGTTCGTATTTCTTCCTGACAGCGACCGTGTGATCTCATATAGCCGCTTTATGTTGCACTGTCGTGCTGCTGCTTCAGCATCCTCCGTCAGTTGGTTGATGGAACGGGTTTGTCTTCCCTGGCATTCTTCTTCACTTGGTTGTTGCCCTCCCAGTACCGTGTTCTAAAAGTTTCCATTTCTTGCTGGTCCTGATACTGGTTTATTTTCTGCTTAATAAAGGTGTTTCCTTGTATCTATCTTGGGTGAGGGTACTGGATCATCCATTCTTTTTGCTCTTTCTCTTTTTTTCCCAAACCTGCATTGCAAGTTGTCTTCCATACTTGTTTGTTTTTCTATTGTTTCATCAGTGAGCCCTTCGAGAGCCCAAAACTTGTTCTTTACCTCTATGTTGAATTTTGCTTTCTCTTTTTCTTCAGGTCCTGGATGTTGAACTTGTGCTGATGTCTGTCAGAGTTGTCTTTTGAAACTTATCGCCTGCTAGCACTAGTTGGTTATCTGAGACAGCATCTGCTCCTCTCCTTGTTTTGACATACATGTACTGTATGCTTCTTCTCCACTTTCTGGCAATTGTGATGTGATCAGTCTGGTTTTTTTTATTTTGCCGTCATTTGATGTTCAAGTTGTTTTACGGATTTTCTTGTGTGGAAATACTGTGCCTCTATGCCGATGTCGTTAAATTCGCAGAACTCTATGAAAGGTTCTTCGTGTTCGTAGCTGGTGTCTATTCCGTGTCTTCCCGTAATGCGCTCTCCGATGGTGTTATCCCCCACTTTGGCGTTCATGTCGCCCTGGACGATTTTCTTATCTCTCCTCGGTTTTCTGTCTAGTGGAGACTGTAGAGGTCTTCCTCCCTTCCTGATCTGCTGTAAGCATTGGATTATGGTATGGTGGTCTTTTTTCCCCATGACGTTGAACCTTGCTAACCATGAATTGTGGCGAGACGAAAAACAAAAACCTTGCCGTGTCCTTCAACCTTACATGTAGGTATATAGACGATGTCTTATCAATTTTAAACAATCATAATTTTCACAATTATGTCCATTTGATATATCCTGACGAACTCGAAATAAAGGACACCACAGATGCTTCATATTTGGATATTTTACTTAATATTGACTCTAATGGCAGACTGACAACTACATTATATGATTAACGTGATGACTGACTTTGTATGCAATCGTCAACTTTCCTTCTTTCTATAGTAATGTACCACTATCACCTGCTATGGTGTGTTATTTCTCTCAGTTGATTCGATACGCAAGGCATGCCATGCGTACGAGGATTTTTAAAGCGAGGCCAACTACTAACCAAAGTGTGTATGTGCAGGTTATAACGAATCTCGTTTAAAGTCATCATTTCGCAAATTCTACGGTCGCTATAATGACCTTGTTTGCGATTACAAATTATCACTAAGTCATATGTTGACTGATTTGTTTCATACCCTTTGTTATTTTCGTACTAGATTTGACGACGGTACTGTGGAATCATTTTAATTCGTGGGGACCAATGTTTGTGGGTAACCAAAATTTTGCTTTCGTGGGACGTCATTTCGTGGGTAATGATAAATAATGCGAACGGCAAATATTTATAAAGGTTAAAAGGAAAATAAAACATGTTGGTTGGGATGTTAATTCATGGGTAAGAGTGACCCACGAACATTAGTCCCCCACGAACAATGATGATTCCACAGTAATCCCGTTTACTTTATTTCGACTACGGGCTCACGGCGGGTGTGACCGGTCAGCAGAGGATGCTTACTCCTCCATGGCACCTGATCCTACCTTCGCTTTTGTCGGAGGTCCGTGTTGCCCTACACTCGATTTTGTATACATGTATATGTTTTTTGGGACTATGATTACGATTAACACATTGTTTACGTTGCCAATTTATATAGGAATGAGACTTTGCTCACTAGCACCCTTACTTCTATTATAGTTTTTCTCATTTATACAAATTGAGCAGATAAACTTTGAGCAGATATATAAACATTGAGCAATTTGAGTAATTTTGAAGTGAGTAATATTGAGTTGATTGGATTTTGTTATGATTATACGTGATTGGATTGCTTCGTGGTAAAATAAATAATCAGTTTGATCTAATCATTATCTCAAATTATTTCACCATCAATCACTGTTCAATATCTCGGAATAAAGCCGAGAGAACCCTCAACACGAATCATTATTTTGAGCAAGTTGTCAGTCTGCCATTAGAGTCAAAATTAAATATCTAAAGTATCTAATAAAGTTATTTTATTATTGACTTATTCAGTCACGGTCTATACCTTATAATTGTTACGTTTTCTCTTCTTAGCGGATGTTGTCTCTGTCACGATTGAGTGTAGACTGACTTGGTTCACGTACTGTATTTATACCCTACAGCTTCGCTCCAATTGGATGATGATTGAGCGTTATGATTGGTTAAAAATCTAGTTATTTGATTGATCAGTGTATTGGTAGGTTTCAATCCACTTCCGATTCACAACTGAAATATACACATGATAAAAAGGCAATACCAAATTCGTTTCATACTATTTAAATACCAATGGGTGGTAAATTGATCCGCTGGAATTCACCCTCCAGCAAAATTTGTAATGATGAAATATTATGACATTTTCCCCACGATATAACTATTACAATGAAATGATATATAATCACCATACGGATAACAGATTACAAGAAAGTGTGCTATCATGCAAAAATTTGTTCTATTCATCATTTTGTCCATTTCAATGGAACACCCTGCTGTGTCCTTGTATTAGCTCATTATTTTTTTAGAACAACAAAGTTATCCCTGTAAATGAGGCCTCCTTCGATACAAGTGATGTTACGTTTGATAAAAATTATGCAATTCAAAAATCACTTTGTGAAACACCACTCTTATTCTACATACAAGTACTCTAAAGATGATTAAACAGCTATGCTGGGTCACTTCATTGACCCCATTCAGTCGCCTCTTACGAATACTTCATTGACAAAATCTTCATTGTCTTTGGCGACCAGGTCTTCCAGCAGTCTGTTGGGATACCCATGGGCACGAACTGTGCTCCTTTCTTAGCTGACCTATTTTGATATTCTTAATAGGAAGAATTTATTCAAAAGCTTCAATGCAAGAAGAAAAAAAACTTGCTATGGCCTTTAACTTGACATTTAGATATATCGATAATGTTTTATTAATTAACAATAATCATTCATATTTTCGAAGATTTGATACATGTTCACTATATGGCCATATTGGCCCCGCCCTAAGACCCAAACCTCTGTCCAGGCCATGAATTTCACAAGTTAGGTTGAAGGCTTCATGGGCATCATTACCATTATTGAGTTTTTCTCAAATATATGTGGGAGTAGAGAAGATTGTCTAAGATTTTAATACATTTTAACTATATGGCCAATCCCTGACCTGAACCCCTCTCAGGTGCCATAAACTTCACTATGTAGGTAGAGGCATTTATGAACATCATGACCATGAATTCAGTTTACCTCCCACTACTGTGGAAGTAAAGATTTTGTAAGATTTGATACATGTTCACCATATGGCATTATTGAACCCTGGCCCATAATAGGGCCTGAACCCCTGACCCAGGGGCCATGAATTTTACAAGTTTGGTAGAGGGCTTCATAACCATACATTTAGTTTTTAATCCCACATCCATGGGTAAAAATAGACAAGATTTTTTAAAATTTGGTGCATTTTGCCTATTTGGCCACACCCATGAAGCCCCAGGGGTGGGAAAGTAATTTTTACAATTTACATTCCTCTTATCCTATAAATGCTTCAAACCAACATGGCAACAATTGGTGTTGTATTAAAATTGTTAACGGACAATGCACGATGATGGATGAAGACCAATTGCAATAGGTCATCTGCTATAACAGTTGCAGACCATTCAAGTCACGTGACACTGGCATTTCTGCAGTACTATGCACACACACAAAAAAAAAATAATAATAATAAAATTATATATCTTTATTACTGATCCATTACCGATCAAGAATTTCGTTATATTACACATTGTTAATAAACAGGTTTTTATAATGTACAGACGTTAAGGCAAGCTAGTATAAAATCTGCAAATTCTTCCGACACAGAATTCCTCATCACGTTTTTTTTTTTACAATAAAACAGAACGACATACTACATAAAACTCAGTAGCAGAACATAAAAAAAATGTTGTGACACGTAAAAAATTGAAACGAAAAATTAAAAACCATGGAAGATTGTTCTCTATTTAAGTCAGACTTTAGTATAGAAAGCTACAACCATTGCAAATAATGTAAAACATGGGGTACAGTAATTGTTTTTAATGAACATGTTATATTTCTCTAGATCACACTACATGGTGTAAAACTATTCTCAGTTTTCTTATTTTTTCCCCCTTCAAACTAAAGTAGGAATTTAAATAATAATACGAAATAATACGAAAATATGAAAGTACACCATCTTCTGAACTGAAATGAATCACCACATACAAATTGTGTAGTTGTCTTGAGCACTGAAAAAAAATTTAAATAGGACAAAAAATAACTGAAAAATTATTCATTAGGATACACAAGTATTCATATGTAACACTGGAGGATGAAAAGAAGAACATATTTGTGAAAAACGAAAACAATGTAGATATGATCACAAGCCCACCCCCTCCCCCCCAACCCACACGAAGACCCCCCCCAAAAAAACCCAAAACAAACCAAAAGCATGCAAACATAAGGCTTCATCATTATTCCTAAATGTTAGCCATTACAGTTTCTTGTTTTAATTTCAAAAAAAGGATATTCATATTTTATTTAGAAACTATCAAGATGCCTGAAAATTACCACATGGAAAAGAATAAAATGTAATAAATGTAACCATTCACTTTTGTTTGTACACATCTTATAAACTACTGCATGATCAAAAAATTTATGTACAGATTATAAATGATGCTTTTTTAAAATACAAAATAAAACATATATTCATGCATTTATGTACGATATGCTTTGAATAACCTGGATATGCGCTCGATACTGTTCATTCGCTTACATGAAATGTGCAGGTACTATTCAGTTGAAATTTAATATCATGAAAGCTGTACAGTTGTAACACGTAACATAATATTTGACTATGTACAACGATTGTGGAATGGATTTTTTACAAAATCAACATGGATTTTCAAATGGAAATACTATGCTATGAGTAGACAAAAAGTAAAACGTCAAATTGATATAAAAATAAATGTGTCGTATAGCACTTGACGATATGTCTTGTCCGAACCATCTCGCTTTCCTATGTTAATTACAAAGAATTAAATTTTCTAAAATTCAAACACAACCTTAACTTGTATAGAGGTTACATTATAATATATTTTAAAATAATTAAATATATAATCATAACTTTTTTTCCAATCATCCATTAGTTATACAAACATTCCTTTTTCAAACACACACGCATTAATGGGAATGGCCATATGATAGTGCGATGCCCGTTAAATATTATCTTCCTCATTCATAATATAACACCCAGATATTACACAATTATTGATTCACTGGAATGTTAATTTTATAAATATTTAATTTACAACCATTTTTTTTAGTATATCTACTGCCTGCAACCCATTCTTTTGGTAAAATATCTTAAATACAGAAATACGTATAAAAATAGAAGAAATAAAATTAAAAATATACCACATTTGTACATTAGTCATACCTATACATGTATAATACATGAAGCAGTGAATACCTTTACATAAATGCAGCATAAACTCATTGACAAAATATCTACATCTACCTCGGGACACGACCTCATGAAAACTGAAATTGATGTGCGACTATCACTAGCCTATAAGTAATGTACATTACACCTCTACTCGGTCTGAGTAACGTACATTTATTAATGTTTTGCTTTTACTCGAATTGCTCAAGTCCCACCATCTTCATTCCAATCCACAAATTGAAAAGTTGTTCCGGGTAACACTTAAAATACCCGCTATTGCTAAATTCTCAAACAGCAATTAAACTTGATTGGAAATATTTCAAGGCACAATATTAAAATATATATGCATGGGTAGTTCATTTCTGTGCACTTTGTTTCTGAACAAAATTGCAATAAATTCATAAATTGGTGTAAAATCGGAGATTCACTAATATCAGAACACCAATATCTGTACACTGTTCCGCGTTGAATGCCTCTCTTCCTGTTTTTGTTCTTTCGGCCCCTCAGCACGGGCTGTGCCTGAAACTCCTCATCAGCGGTATCAGACACGAGGGTTTGTCCGCCCCCCGGAGGAACGGGTGCTGGAGTAACTCGAATGCAGTGGCTCGCTGGGAGGGATCACGCACCAACATCCTCTCCAGGAAGCCTTGTAACCGCGGCGAAACCTACAAGTAAACAAAATGTCTTACTTTCCATAAACTTGAAAATAAAGTATACTGGGAAATTTTTTGTCAGCTACATTGAAAAATTATTTTGTCCGATTTTGAATTCCCTCTGAACGAGTGAATTCAAATTTGTTAAATTTCTAACTCGCCTACTCAGGAAAAGGACGAAAATCAAACAGGAAATAGAGGGATATTGCAAATAGTTAAGGAGGCAGGTAAGTAAAAACATTGAAATGAACAAGTGTCTGCTATCTGTATAATCAAAACTGAAATTTGTTTCTTAAATGTACATGTACAGTCACTGGACGGAACATTACATTATTTTATACAATACAAGTAAGGAGAACTTTGAACAGCGGTATGCAATACTGACTCTGTGAACGTTCTTGAGTTTTGGTGGTGGCATGTCTCGGATTCTCCGCATTGCTTGCAGCGGTGGTTCATTGAAGAATGGAGGTTCCCCATCAATCATCTCTATAACCATGATACCCAGCGACCAAATGTCAACCTGAAAAGACAATCCACAAATACATTATTCATGTGAGGAATTCTGATCAAGTATGAAAACACTCCTCCAGATAAAAAAATCCCGGAAGATTTACTCTCTTTCATGGAAATACATATTGAACAAAGCATTTGTATGCCAAAAGAATTGCTCCTCATATGCAAGAAATATTCCTATTTTAATATCATCTATAAAGGAGAGAACAAAGGTGTACCTCTGGTCCATAGGGTAACCTTGAGATGACCTCTGGAGCCATCCAATAGGGAGTGCCCACCAGGGATTTTCTTTTCGGCAGTTCTTGAGTAACTTGTGCACAGAATCCAAAGTCAGACAGCTTCACCTGGTTTTACATAAATAAAGATTAACTATAACAAGATATAAACAAGGGATTTAAC
>CAJDSM010002269.1:30103-40581 GCA_903981925.1 Ostrea lurida
AATATTTCCAATGCTTTAACCCAGATTCCAATGTTACATATAATGTTTAACACGATGTTTCCAATGGTTTAAACCACTAAAGATTTCCAATGCTTTTAACCAAAATGTTTCCAGCTTTAACCCACTAAAAGATTTCCAAGCTTAACCACTAAAGGTTTCCAATGCTTTAACCCACAGAATATTTTCCAATGCTTTTACCACAGAATGTTTCCATGCTTTAACCACCAGAAATGTTTGGCAATTGCTTTAAACCACAGAATTATTTCCAATGCCTTTAACCATACCTTTCCCTTCCTGGTGACAGTAAGATGGAATCTGATTTGATGTCGCGATGAATGACTCCATAGAGTGAAGGAAGACAGGGCTTTCAAACAAGCTTTTACAAACAGTGGCGATCTGTTCTCATCCATCCTACAAATATTACACAGTCAGTACACTGTCCACTGTAAATGATGTTTAAAAGTATCATCTTTAACGATTAAAGTTTGTTTTTGGAGGCAAAAAACATATTTTCAAAATGCTTAGTGGGCGTTATAATAACACAAGTGTACCCTGGTCCACATGATCAATAACTGTAATTGACTTAACTTAGTGTTTGTACTGGTTCACACGATGTCTGTATTAACTGTAATGTGGACTAACTTGGTGTTTGTCTGGTTTCCACTTACGATGTCTCTAATTAACTGTAATGTGACTAACTTGGTGTTTGTCTTGGTTCACTCACGATGTCTGTAACTTAACTGTAATGTGACTAACTGGTGTTTGTCTGGTTCACTACGATGTCTGTAATTAAAACTGTAATGTGACTAACTGGTGTTTGTCTGGTTCACTACGATGTCTGATAATTAACTGTAATGTGACTAACTTGGTGTTTGTCTGTTCACTACGATGTCTGTAATTAACTGTAATGTGACTACTTGGTGTTTGTCTGGTTCACTACGATGTCTGTAATTACTTAATGTGACTAACTTCGGGTTTGCTGGTTCACTACGATGTCTGTAATTAACTGGTAATGTGACTAACTTGGTGTTTTCTGGTCACTACGATGTCTGTAATTGTAACTGTAATGTGACTAACTTGGTGTTTTGTCTGGTTCACTACGATGTCTGTAATTAACTGTATGGTGACTAACTTGGGTTTGTCTGGTTCACTACGATGTTCTATAATTAACTGTAATGTGACTAAACTTGGTGTTGTCTGGTTCACTACGATGTTCTGTAATTAACTTAATGTGACTAACTTGGTGTTTGTGTGGTTCACTACGATGTCTGTAATTAACTGTAATGTGACTAACTTGGTGTTTGTCTGGTTCACTACGATGTCTTGTAATTAACTAATGTGGACTAACTTGGTGTTTGTCTGGTTCACTACGATGTCTGTAATTAACTGTAATGTGGACTAACTTGGTGTTTGTCTGGTTCACTACGATGTCTTATAATTAACTGTCAATGTTGACTAACTTGGTGTTTGTCTGGTTCACTACGATGTCTTGTAATTAACTGTAATGCTGACTAACTTGGTGTTTGTCTGGTTTCACTACGATGTCTTGTAATTAACTGTAATGTGACTGACTCTTGGTGTTTGTCTGGTTCACTACGATGTCTAGTATAAATAACTGTAATGTGACTAACTTGGTGTTTGTCTGGTTCACTACGATGTCTGTAATTAACTGTAATGTGACTAATTTGGTGTTTGTCTGGTTCACTACGATGTCTGTTAATTAACTGTAATGTGACTAACTTGGTGTTTGTCTGGTTCACTACGATGTCTATAATTAACTGTAATGTGACTAACTTGTGTTGTTGTCATGGTTCACTACAAGATGTTCTGTAATTAACTGTAAATGTGACTAACTTGTGTTTGTCTGGTCACTACGATGTCTGTGAGGGCACCACCTTCAAGGAACTCCATTTACTACCTCATATTTCATCACCAACCAGGAACTGTCATAACATATCCACTATTATTCTGTGATGTAGTCCCTCATGATCACAACCTGGCAATGAAAATATCAGAATGTATACACAGACAGACAGAAGCTTATACATATCACTATATCATTCATCACAACCTGGCAATGAAATGGTAGAATTGTAGTACACTGACAGACAATTTATTTAATATTAATTCATCAATTATATGAATTTCTACAGCAGTGATAAAATCAAACCACTTAATGTATCAAAAACATGTGTTACAGTGGAAACACCTGATACAAACTAAACGCTATCAGCTACACATTAAAACACAAAATTAAAACGTGCACACTACATACAGTTAAGGTGGCTCGTATCCAATGAACCAGTTTATTCAAATCAGCATTAAATGATTTCATTCTAAAGATATTGATGATATTATATGCAAAAGTATAAAACTTCAAAAGACAAAAAAAAAATTCATACAATATCAGAGGGAAAACAAGATGTGTTCACGAGAAAACGTAAATTGCCGTATTTCCACTGTCACGTGGAAGGGCTTGTCATTAAGGGATTATTGCACATGTGAAATGCTATGAAACGGTTTATCCCTTTACCATTCAAGTTATTTGCCAATATTAATAGACTTATTAAAATGTAGGTCAAAAGTTCAAGGTCAAGCGCCCCTCATAACATTCTTTTGGTACCAGATAAAAGCGGTTTCGTCCATAAAAGAGAATTTTAAACTAGTTTGAAATATGAATGCCCTATGCTTATGGCTAATGTTAAAGTTTTGGAAAAGTAGGTCAAACATACAAGGTCTCAAGTGAGGTCAACTTTTGTACTGTAGTAGTTTAGGCTTTTAATGTTTCTTAATGTTGTAAGACCGTTCCGTGGTACCACATTTTTTGGACCTCCTGGACCTTGATGTTTGACCTTAACTTTCCAAAACTTTAAACATTAGCCATAGATAGGGCATTCATATTTCAAATGGTGTATTTCCTTATGACATAACCCATTTTATTTGGTACCAAAATGTTTGACTTTACACTTGAATGTGTTGACGCTACATTTAAAATCTTTTTTAATATTGGCAAGATAACTTTTTGAATTGGTAACGGGATAAACCTTTCATATTTCACATGCATAATCCTTATGAACAAGCCCCTTCCACGACATGTGGAAGTACTGGTGGCATTTGGTAGTTTCATTAATAATACACTCGTTGAGTTTCCCGTTCTGATATTGTTTGACATTTTTTTTTTGTCTTTTTTGTGTAAGTTATATACTTTGTAATAATAATAATTCATTTCACATATCTTTATGAGATGAAATCATTTAATGCTTGATGTTGATAAACTGGTTCATTTGGATACGAGCCACCTTAACTGTTATGTCAGTGTTGCACGTTTTTAATTTTGTGTTTTAATGTAGTAGTGATAGCGTTTGATGTTTTGTTATCAGGTGTTTCACTGTACACATGTTTGATAACATTAGTGTTTTGATTTTATTCACTGCTGTAAATTCAATATAATTATGGATTAATATTAAATAATCTGTCTGTCGAGTTGTATGTAACATTTTACTACCCATTTCTTTTGCCAGCCAGCGTTCTCGTCGATAATTGATATTATGTGATAATAGTTATGAACAGCTTTCCTGGTCTGTTGTGTAATAACATTCTGAATTTCTCCCCCCTCAATTGCACTAGGTTGGATCATGAGGGACTACCATCACCAGGAATATTAGTGGATATGTTATGACAGGCTTCCTTGTTGGTTGGATGAATTTATGGGTAGTAATGGAGTTCTATGAAAGGTAGGTCCCTCACAGACATCGTAGTAGAACCACGACAACACCCATAGTTAGTCACATTCAGTTAATTACAACATCAGTAGACCAGACAAACACCAAGTTAGTCCATTACAGTTAATATTAGACATCGTAGTGAACCAGACTACACCAAGTTTATTGTCACCATTACAGTTATTACATAGACATCGTTAGTGAACCAGACAAACACCAAGTTAGTCCACATACAGTTAATTACATGACATTGTAGTGAACCCGACAAACACCAAGTTAGTCACATTACAGTTAATTACAGACATCGTAGTGAACCAGACAAACACCAAGTTAGTCACATTACATTAATTTACAGACATCGTAGTGAACCAGACAAACACCAAGTTAGTCACATTACAGTTATTACGACATCTCGTAGTGAACCAGACAAACACCATTAGTCACATATTACAGTTAATTACAGACATTCGTTGTGAACACAGACAAACACCAAGTTAGTCACCATTACAGTTAATTTACAGACATCGTAGTGAACCAGAACAACACCAAGTTAGTCCACATTACAGTTAATTACAGGACATCATAGTGTGAACAGACAAAACACCAAGTTAGTCACATTACAGTTAATTACAGACATCGTTAGTGGAACCCACAAACACCAAGTTAGTCACATTACAGTTAATTAAGACTCGTCATGGTTGAAGACAAACACCAGTTAGTCACATTACAGTTAATTACAGACATCGGAGTGAACCAGACAAACACAAGTTAGTCACATTACAGTTAGTTTATAGACATCGTAGTGAACCAGACAAACACCAAGTTAGTCACATTACAGTTTAATTACAGACATCGTAGTGAACCAACAAACACCAAGTTAGTCAATTACAGTTAAATTACAGACATCGTAGTGGCAACCAGGCGACAAACAACCAAGTTAGTCACATTACAGTTAATTACAGACATCGTAGTGAACCAGACAAACACCAAGATAGTCGCATTACAGTTAATTACAGACATTCGTAGTGAAACAGACAAACACCAAGTTAGTCACATTACAGTTAATTAAGACATCGTATGTAACCAGACAAAACACCAAGTTAGTCACATTACAGTTAATTACAGACTCGTAGTGAACCAGAAAACACCATTGTTAGTCACTATACAGTTAATACTAAGACATTTGGTGAACCAGACAAACACCAAGTTAGTCACATTACAGTTAGTTATAGACATCGTAGTGAACCAGACAAACACCAAGTTAGTCACATTACAGTTAATTACAGACATCTAGTGAACCAGACAAACACTAAGTTAGTCACATTACAGTTATTATTGATTCATGTGGCCAGGGTAACTGTGTGTTATTATAACCCCCACTAGCATTTTGAAATTATTTTGGCCCAAAAAACAACTTTAATCGTTAAGATGATACTTTAAACATCATTTACAGTGACCAGTGTTACTGACTGTGTAATATTTGTAGAGATGGATGAGAATCAGATCGCCACTGGTTGAAAGCTTGTTTGAAAGCCCTGTCCTTCCTTCATCTAATGGAGTCATTCATCGACATCAAATCAGATTCCATCTTACTGTCGAGGGTAACATTGGAATATTCTGGTTAGCAGCAAATTGTGTGTAATACCATTGTAGCTAATATGTTAAAGCATTTGGAAATATTCTGTATTGGTTAGGATGATTAAAGCATTATGATATACTTTTGTGGTTAAAGCATTGGAAACCATCTCTTTTTGCTTGGTGCTTATTAAAAGCTTACTTGGAAAATTTCTTTAGTGGTTAAACGCATTGGAAACATTTTCTCGTGGTTAAAGCAGTGGAAATATTTTGTGGTAAAGCATTGGTAAACATTTGTTGGTTAAAGCATTGGAAATATCTGTGTTAAAGCATTTGGAAACATCTGGTTAAGCATTAAAATCTGTGTGTAAGCTAGGAAACATTCTTGGTTAAAGCATTGTAAACATTTTGGGTTAAAGCATTGGAATACATTCTGTTGGTAAAGCATTGGAAATATCTGTGGTTAAAGCATTGGAAATTTGGTACTGATTTTGCAGATGGGTGTGGTTAAAGGCATTCTGGAAACATTCTGTCATTAAAGCATTGGAAATGATTCTGGTGTGATTTTTAAAAGCATTGGAAACTTTCTGTGTTTAAAGCATTGGAAACATTCTATGGTTAAAGCATTGGAAACATTCTATGGTTAAAGCATTGGAAACTTTCTGTGTGTAAAGCATGGAAACATTCTGTCGTTAAATCCCTTGTTTTATATCTTGTTATAGTTAATCTTTATTTATGTAAAAACCAGGTGAAGCTGTCTGACTTTGGTTCTGTGCACAAGTTACTCAAGAATGCCGAAAAGAAAAATCCCTGGTGGGCACTCCCTATTGGATGGCTCCAGAGGTCATCTCAAGGTTACCCTATGGACCAGAGGTACACCTTTGTTCTCTCCTTTAATTAGTATTTAAACAGGATATATTTCTAGTATGCATTGAGAGCAATCTAGTAGTCGAATATCTTCCAATTGTTTTGCTATACACAATGCTGTTTCATATGTATTTCCATGAAAGAGAGTAAATCTTCCCGGCGAGTTTATTTTTACTCGAGGAGTTGTTTTCATACTTGATCAGAATTCCTACGAATGTATATAGTGTATTGTGGATGTCTTTTCAGGTTGACATTTGGTGCTGTCTGAGTATGCTATTCATGGTTATAAGATGATAGCTATTGATGGGGAACCTCTCCATTCTTCAATGAACCACCGCTGCAAGAATAGCGGAGATCGGAGACATGCCACCACCAAAAATCAAGAACGTTCACAGAGTCAGTATTGCATACCGCTGTTCAAAGTCTCCTTATTGTATTGTATAAAATAATGTAATGTTTCCGTCAGTGACTGTACATGTACATTTAGAAACAAATTTCAGTTTTGATTTATACAGTAGCAGACACTTGTTCATTTCAATGTTTTTACTTACCTGCCTCCTTAACTATTTGCAATTCCTCTATTTCCTGTTTGATTTTCGTCCTTTTCCTGAGTAGGCGAGTTAGAATATTTAACACAAATTTGAATTCAACTCGTTCAGAGGGATTCAAAATCGGACAAAATAATTATTTCAATGTGTCTTGACAAAAAATTTCCCAGTATACTATTATTTTCAAGTTTATGGAAAGTAAGACATTTTGTTCTGTAGTTTCGCCGCGGTTACAAGGCTTCCTGGAGAGGATGTTGGTGCGTGACCCCTCCCAGCGAGCCACTGCATTCGAGTTACTCCAGCACCCGTTCCCCGGGGGCGGACAAAACCCTCGTGTCTGATACCGCTGATGAGGAGTTTCAGGCACAGCCCGTGTGAGGGCCGAAAGAACAAAAACAGGAAGAGAGGATTCAACGCGGAACGTGTACAGATATGGTGTTCTGATATTTAGTGAATCTCCGATTTTACACCCAATTATGAATTTATTGCAATTTTGTTCAGAAACAAAGTGCACAGAAATGAACTACCCATGCATAATATATTTATAATTGTGCCTTGAAATATTTCCAATCAAGTTTAATTGCTGTTTGAGAATTTAGCAATAGCGGGTATTTTAAGTGTTACCCGAACAACTTCTTCTTTGTGGATTGTGAATGAAGATGGTGGGACTTGAGCCATTCGAGTAAAACAAAACATTAATAAATGTACGTTACTCACGGACCGAGTAGAGGTGTATATGTACATTACTTTATAGGCTAGTGATAGTGCCACATCAATTTCAGTTTTCATGAAGGTCGTGTCCCCGAGTAGAATGTAATATTTTGTAATGAGTTTATGCTGCATTTATGTAAAGGTATTCACTGCTTCCTATTTTATACATTGTATAGGTATGACCTATATGTACAAATGTGGTATATTTTTATTTTATTTCTTCTATTTTTATACGCTTTTCTGTATTTTAAGTTTTACCAAAAGAATGGGTTGCAGGGCAGTAGAATATACTAAAAAAAATGGTTGTGTAAATAAATAATTATTATAAAATTAACATTCCCAGTGAATCAATAATTGTGTAATATCTGGGTGTTAATTTATGATATGAGGAAGATAATATTAACGGGCATCGCACTATCATTGATTGCCATCCCATTAGCTGCGTGTTGTTTGAAAAAGGAATGTTTGTATAACTAATGGATGATTGGAAAAAAAGTTATGATAAATATATTTTAATTAATTTAAAATATATATTATAATGTAACCTCTATCACAAGTTAAGGTTGTTTTTTGAATTTTTTAGAAACATTTAGTTCTACATTATCTGTTGTAATTCTAAACATAGGAAAGCGAGATTGTGTATCGGACATATGAGCATTATCGTTCATAAGTGGCCTCTATAAGCATCACATTTATTTTGTATATCAATTTGACGTTTTAACTTTTTGTTCCTACTCATAGGCATAGTAAATCCATAGTTGAAAATCCCATGGTGATTTTTGTTAAAAAGTCCATCAACAATATCGCTTGTTACATAGCAAATATTTATGCTTCGTGTTACAACTGGTACAGCTTTCATGATAATTAAATTTCAACTGATATAGTAAAACCTGCACATTTCATGTAAGCGATGTTTGATTTCATAAATGGATGAACAGTACTCCGATACTCGTAACCACTAAAGATTTCCAATGCTTTAACCACTAAAAGATTTCCAATGCTTCTAACACTAAAGGTTTCCAAAAAATGCTTTAACCACAGAATATTTCCAATGCTTTAACCATACCTTTCCCTCCTGTGACAGTAAGATGGAATCTGATTTGATGTCGCGATGAATGACTCCATTAGAGTGAAGGAAGGACAGGGCTTTCAAACAAGCTTTACAAACAGTGGCGATCTGATTCTCATCCATCCTACAAATATTACACAGTCAGTAACACTGGTCCACTGTAAATGATGTTTAAAGTATCATCTTAACGATTAAAGTTTGTTTTTGGAGGCAAAAACATATTTCAAAATGCTAGTGGGGGTTATAATAACACAAGTTACCCTGGTCCACATGAATCATAATTAACTGTAATGTGACTAACTTAGTGTTTGACTTAACTTAGTGTTTGTACTGGTTCACTACGATGTCTGTAATTAACTGTAATGTTTCTGACTAAACCTTGGTGTTTGTCTGGTTCACTACGATGTCTTAATTAAACTGTAATGTGACTAACTTGGTGTTTGTCTCTGGTTCACACACGATGGTCTGTAATTAACTGTAATGTGACTAACTGGGTTGTCTGGTTCACTACGATGTCTGTAATTAACTGTAATGTGACTAACTGGTGTTTGTCTGGTTCACTACGATGTCTGATAATTAACTGTAATGTGACTAACTTGGTGTTTGTCTGGTTCACTACGATGTCTGTAATTAACTGTAATGTGACTACTTGGTGTTGTCTGGTTCACTACGATGTCTGTAATTAACTGTAATGTGACTAACTTGGTGTTTGCTGTGGTTCACTACGATGTCTGTTAATTAACTGTAATGTGACTAACTTGGTGTTTGTCTGGTCACTACGATGTCTGTAATTAACTGTAATGTGACTAACTTGGTGTTTTGTCTGGTTCACTACGATGTCTATAAATAACTGTTATGTGACTAACTTGGTGTTTGTCTGGTTCACTACGATGTCTATAATTAACTGTAATGTGACTAACTTGGTGTTGTTGGTTCACTACGATGTTCTGTAATAACTTAATGTGACTAACTTAGGTGTTTGCTGGTTCACTACGATGTCTGTAATTAACTGTAATGTGACTAACTTGGTGTTTGTCTGGTTCACTATCGATGTCTTTAATTAACTAAGTGGACTAACTTGGTGTTTGTCTGGTTCACTACGATTCTGTAATTAACTGTAATGTGACTAACTTGGTGTTTGTCTGGTTCACCACGATGTTTATGTAATTAACTGTAATGTGACTAACTTGTGTTTGTCTGGTTCACTACGATGTCTGTAATTAACTGTAATGCTGACTAACTTGGTGTTTGTCTGGTTTCACTACGATGTCTTGTAATTAACTGTAATGTGACTACTTGGTGTTTGTCTGGTTCACTACGATGTCTTATATTAATAACTGTAATGTGACTAACTTGGTGTTTGTCGGTTCACTACGATGTCTGTAATTAACTGTAATGTGACTAATTTGGTGTTTGTCTGGTTCACTACGATGTCTGTTATACTGTAATGTGACTAACTTGGTGTTTGTCTGGTTCACTACGATGTCTATAATTAACTGTAATGTGACTAACTTGGTGTGTTGTCTGGTTCACTAAAGATGTCTTAATTAACTGTAAATGTGACTAACTTGTGTTTGTCTGGTTCACTACGATGTCTGTGAGGGCGCCACCTTCCAAGAACTCCATTACTACCCATAATTCATCACCAACCAGGAAGCTGTCATACATATCCACTATATTCTGGTGATGGTAGTCCCTCATGATCACAACCTGGCAATGAAATATCAGAATGTATTACACAGACAGACAGGAAGCTGTCATACATATCCACTATATCATTATCACAACCTGGCAATGAAATGGTAGAATGTAGTACACTGACAGACAGATTTATTTAATATTAATTCCATCAATTATATTGAATTTTACAGCAGTGATAAAATCAAACACTAATGTATCAAACATGTGTTACAGTGAAACACCTGATACAAACATAAACGCTATCAGCTACACATTAAACACAAAATTAAAACGTGCACACTGACA